>JARFJB010000799.1:6945000-7195000 GCA_036346205.1 Vesta saturnalis
AAAGTACTGCTTAGATCTGTACAAAAAGCCTATTTTACGAGCAGCTGTTTTGGTAGCTAACAGAAGATGGTCAACCCATGAGAGATTTGAAGATACAGTCATACCAACAGAGTAATAGGGTCTGAAAACTTAAAAACTGAGCCATTCATACTTACAACAGGAAATGATCGACCTTTTTTGGCGGACATAAGGCAACACTGAGTTTTGTTAGCATTAAATTTAACTAGATTATTGCTTCCCCATTCGAGAATACGTTAAATGTCTTTGTTGATTGAATTTGCCATTTCAGCTTTAATTTCTTGATTTGACATAGAAGGTGGATTATCACTATGAGTAGACTGAGATGAACTACAGTGAAAAGTGCTATCGTCAGCAAAGCAATGGATGGGGTTAGTTGTTGAAGAAATAAGGTATTATATGAATATCTGTAAAAAACGCAAAGAACGGTTTTTGAAAGTATTCCATGTTTGTTAAATTACGAAAACAAGGTTTTTTGAAAATTACACGTTTCAGGGTTTCTGAAGAAGAAAAACCATAAGACTTATTTTATGAACATTTCTTAATTTTTGGAAACAATCCAATGTTAAAGATTTTTATTTTATGACCATTTTTGATTTTTGGAAGCGAAAAATACCTTTTAATTTTTGAAAATCCAAAATCCGATTTTTGAAGTATTCCATGTTTGATAATTTACATTAACAGGGTTTTTTCAAAATTACACATTTTAGGGTTTCTGAAAAAAATAAAAAATCTTCAATACTGTTATTTTATGAACATTTCTTTGGAAACTGTAAAGCCAATGTTTGCTAGTTTACAAAACAGGTTTTTTTTTGTAATTACACGTTTCGAAGTTTTTAAAAAATTTTGGTAACAAAAAAAAACGATTTTAAAGGAATTCAATGCTTCTGAAAAAATTAAAAAACCTTAAGACCGTTATTTTATGAACATTTTAGGTTTTGGAAACTAAAAAAAGATTTTTGAAAGAATTTAATACTTGCTGATTTACATAAACAGTTTTTTTTTTAATTAGCGTTTCTCAAAAAATTGAACAACCTCAAAGCTTGTTTTATGAATATTTTTTTAATTTTTGGAAACGCATAAACTGACTTTTTTAAAGAATTCACTGTCTGCTGATTTACATAAGCAAGATTTTTTTGAAATTACTCGTTTCAAGGTTTCCCAAACAATTATAAAACCTTAAGACTCTTATTTTATAGACATTTTTTGATTATCAGAAACGCAAAAACTAATTTAACAAAGAAGTCAATATTTGCTAATCCACATAAGAGAGCTTTTTGAAAATTACACGTTTCAAAGTTTCCGAAAAGATTAAGCAACCGTAAGACTGTTATTTACTGAACATCTTTAAAAAAACGCAAAGGTCGATTTTTGAAAGCATTCTGTCTGCTAATTAACAAAAACAAGGTTTTTTGAAAATTACACGTTTCAGGGTTCCTGGAGAAAAAACCTTACGACTTATTTTATGAACATTTCTTAATTTTTGGAAACAATCTAATGTTTAGGATTTTTGTTTCATGAACATTTTTTAATTTTTGGAAGCGAAAAATACCTTTTAATTTTTGAAAATCCAAAATCCGAATTTTGAAGTGCTTCATGTTTGATAATTTACATTAACAGGGTTTTTTCAAAATTACACATTTTAGGGTTTCTGAAAAAAATCAAAAATCTTCATACTGTTATTTTATGAACATTTCTTTGGAAACTCTAAAGCTAATGTTTGCTAGTTTACATAAACAGAGTATTTTTGTAATTACACGTTTCGAAGTCTTTAAAAAATTTTGGTAACAAAAAAAAACGATTTTACAAGAATTCAATGCTTCAGGGTTTCTGAAAAAATTAAAAAACCTTAAGAGGGTTATTTTATGAACACTTTAGGTTTTGGAAACTAAAAAAAAGATTTTTGAGAGAATTTAATGCTTGCTAATTTACATAAACAGAGTTTTTTTGGAAATTAGCGTTTCTCAAAAAATTGAGCAACCTCAAAGCAATATTTTTTTAATTTTTGGAAATGCAGAAACCGACTTTTTAAAGAATTCACTGTCTGCTGATTTACATAAGCAAGATTTTTTTGAAATTACTCGTTTCAAGGTTTCCAAACAATTAGAAAACCTTAAGACTCTTATTTTATGGACATTTTTTGATTATCAGAAACGCAAAAACTAATTTAACAAAGAAGTCAATATTTGCTAATCCACATACGAGAGCTTTTTGAAAATTACACGTTTCAAAGTTTCCGAAAAGATTAAGCAACCGTAAGACTGTTTATTTACTGAACATTTTTAAAAAAACGTATAGATCGATTTTTGAAAGCATTCTGTCTGCTAATTCACAAAAACAAGGTTTTTTGAAAATTACACGTTTCAGGGTTTCTGAAAAAAAAGCCTTACAACTTATTTTATGAACATTTCTGAATTTTTGGAAACAATCTGTTTAAGATTTTTATTTCATGAACATTTTTTAATTTTTGGAAGCGAAAAATACCTTTTAATTTTTGAAAATCCAAAATCCGAATTTTGAAGTGCTTCATGTTTGATAATTTACATTAACAGGGTTTTTTCAAAATTACACATTTTAGGGTTTCTGAAAAAAATCAAAAATCTTCATACTGTTATTTTATGAACATTTCTTTGGAAACTCTAAAGCTAATGTTTGCTAGTTTACATAAACAGAGTTTTTTTGTAATTACACGTTTCGAAGTCTTTAAAAAATTTTGGTAACAAAAAAAAACGATTTTACAAGAATTCAATGCTTCAGGGTTTCTGAAAAAATTAAAAAACCTTAAGAGGGTTATTTTATGAACACTTTAGGTTTTGGAAACTAAAAAAAAAGATTTTTGAGAGAATTTAATGCTTGCTAATTTACATAAACAGAGTTTTTTTTGGAAATTAGCGTTTCTCAAAAAATTGAGCAACCTCAAAGCAATATTTTTTTAATTTTTGGAAATGCAGAAACCGACTTTTTAAAGAATTCACTGTCTGCTGATTTACATAAGCAAGATTTTTTTGAAATTACTCGTTTCAAGGTTTCCCAAACAATTATAAAACCTTAAGACTCTTATTTTATAGACATTTTTTGATTATCAGAAACGCAAAAACTAATTTAACAAAGAGGTCAATATTTGCTAATCCACATAAGAGAGCTTTTTGAAAATTACACGTTTCAAAGTTTCCGAAAAGATTAAGCAACCGTAAGACTGTTTATTTACTGAACATTTAAAAAAAAAACGTAAAGATTGATTTTTGAAAGCATTCTGTCTGCTAATTCACAAAAACAAGGTTTTTTTGAAAATTACACGTTTCAGGGTTTCTGAAAAAAAAGCCTTACATCTTATTTTATGAACATTTCTGAATTTTTGGAAACAATCTGTTTAAGGTTTTTATTTCATGAACATTTTTTAATTTTTGGAAACGAAAAATACCTTTTAATTTTTGAAAATCCAAAATCCGATCTTTGAAGTATTTCATGTTTGATAATTTACATTAACAGGGTTTTTTTCAAAATTACACATTTTAGGGTTTCTGAAAAAAATAAAAAATGTTCAATACTGTTATTTTAAGAACATTTCTTTGGAAACTCTAAAGCCAATGTTTGCTAGTTTACATAAACAGGGTTTTTTGCTAATTACACGTTTCGAAGCCTTTGAAAGGAACAAAAAAATCTTTAAATTGTAATTTTACAAAATTTTGAAACAAAAAAAAAACGATTTTACAAAGGATTTAATGCTTCAGGGTTTCTGAAAGATTAAAGAACTTTTAAGACGATTATTTTATGAACATTGTTTAGTTTTTGGAAACTAAAAGAGATTTTTGAGAGAATTTAATGCTTGATAATTTACATAAACAGAGTTTTTTGGAAATTAGCGTTTCTCAAAAAATGAAACAGCCTCAAGACTTGTTTCAGGAATATTTTTTTAATTTTTGTAAACGCAGAAATCGATTTTTTAAAAAATTCACTGTCTGCTGATTTACATAAGCAGGACTGTTTTTTAAATTACTCGTTTCAAGGTTTCCGAAAAAATTAGGAAACCTTAAGACTCTTATTTTATAAACATTTTTTGATTATCAGAAACGGAAAAATCAATTTAAGAAAGTGGCGAATGTTTGCTAATTCACAAAAGAAAGCTTTTTGGAAACTAAACGTTTTGAAGTTTCCGAAAATATTAAGCAACCGTAACCCTGTTATTTACTGAACATGTTTAAAAAACGCAAAGATCGATTTTTGAAAGCATTCTATGTCTGCTGATTGACAAAAACAAGGGTTTTTTTCTGAAGAAAAAGACTTATTTTATTAACATTTCTTAAATTTTGGAAATACTCCAACGTTTAAGACTTATTTTATGAACATTTTTTAATTTTTGGAAGCAAAAAATCCGATTGTTGAAGTATTCCATGTTTAATAATTTACATTAACAGGGTTTTTTTCAAACTTACATATTTTAGGGTTTCTGAAAAAAATTAAAAATCTTCAACGCTGTTATTTTATGAACATTTCTTTGGAAAGTCAAATGCAAATGTTTTCTAGTTTACATAAACAGGGTTTTTTTTGGTAATTACACATTTCAACGCTTCTGAAAAGATTAAAAAACGCGAAACCCGATTTTACAAAAATTCTATGCTTGCCTATCTACATCAATTGTTTTTTTTTTTGGAAATTACTGGTTTCAGGTTTTTTGAAAAAACTAAACTACCTTAATCCTTAATTTAACAAAGTAGGCAATGTTGGATAACTTAAGTAAGCAGTTGGAAATTTTATGTTTCAAGGTTTCTGAAAAGATTAAAAAAATTGTTATTTTATAAAAAAAATTTTAATCTTTGGAACTAAAAACCGATTTCACAAAGCATTCAACGTTCAGTTATTTACATAAATGTGGTTTTTTGGATTACTACAGGTTTCAAGATTTCTAGAAAGGTTAAAGGATCTTAAGAGTGTTACTTTGCGTACCTTTGGGAAACCTTTACAAAGATTTCAATATGCTTATTTACAATAATAAGGTTTTTTGAAATTATACGTTTCGGGGTATCTCAAAAAATTAGGAAACCATTTAGTCAATATTTTTTGATTCTGGATTGCAAAATTCGTGCCTTATTTCGGTGTATTTTCTGTAAGGTATTACTAGTGCTACGTTTACGAAGCGAATATGGTTAATAAACCTTAAGAAGGCAAGAAAACCACCTCAAGTTAGAATATATTTTTTAAAATTTGCTAGTACAGTGTTTGTAAACGATGTTTAGGTTTTTTAAGGATAATAAATCTTACTCTGGTATTAAAAAAGAATTTGATTTTTTAAAGCAAAATTTGGGTCCGTATCTAGTTTATGTTCTGTAAAACTAGTATTGCTACGTTTTCGAAATGGATATTCGCTATAGGGTTTTTTTAAATATATTTCTTGAAAGGAGAAATCCAACTAATTGGCTTGAAGGCTAAAAACCTTTCGACTAACATTTAATAGCATTTTTTTATTCTTGCTTGCAAAATTTGGGTCCTCTTTTAGTTTACATTCTGTAAGCGATTACTAGTGCTACGTTTTCGAAACAGATAGGGTTTTTTAAGGAAAATTAACCTTCTGCAGGTAATGAAAACCTGCTCATTTTCAATTCCATATTATTAGTACACTAACGCTAGGTTTTTTTTTATCATAATTTAGAGTTGCTTTAAGGCTAGCGAATCTAAGGCTATTAATTAAAGAAAAATTTTTAATTTGAAAAAAAAAGATTAGAGTACTGTTTCAGTGTATATTCTGTAAGGAATTAGTAGTCTTACGTTTTCAAAGAATACCTGTTGTAGGGTTTTTAAACTAATAAACCTCTTGAAAGCAAAAATTCAGCTAATCGGCGAATGTATGTCTTTTAAGTTTATTAGTGTTGGGTTTATAAAACAAGCGTGGACGCAGAATTCTAGGTTTGTTCTCTAATGGACCACTAGTGCTACTTATTTTTTTTAACTTAGTAAACGTTTTGAAAGCAAAAACCTAGTTATTAGCCGAATGTATATCTTTTAATGTTCAATAGTGTGCTAGGTTTTTAAAATGCTCTTTAGGATACCATTAAGGCAGCAAAAACCTTATGTTAATATTCAAGAAACATTTTTTGAAGCAAAATTTAAGTGCTCTTTCAGTCTGAATATCCTTTAAGGTATCTGGGCTGCTGTGTTTTAAAAAAATACAGCTCCCTTAATGTTTTTTAAGTTAAATTTTCAAGGAAAAAAATCAGCTCATGATCGAATGTGTATTTTTTAGGTTTTTTTTGAATACACTTTAGGGTTCCTTTAACGCAAAAGAACCTAGATTAATTTAATTGTAAGGAAACATAAACTATTTCAGTTTATGTTCTGTAAGGAATCAGTAGTGTTACGTTTCCAAAGAATAACTGTTATAGGGTATTTAAACTAATAAACCTTTTGAAAGCAAAACCCATGTATGTATTTCAAGGTTCAATAGTGCTAGGTTTTTAAAACCTCTTCAGGATTCATTTAAGGGAGAAAAACCTTGCGTTGGTATTTAAGGAACAATTTTGAAGCAAAATTGAAGTCCTCTTTCAGTCTGGGCTTTGTAAATGATTAATATTGTCCTTCTTTAGTGTTTCGTTAGTTTAATAATCGTTTATAAAGCAAAAACCTAGCTTCTGGTCGTGCTTTCTAAAGTATACTAATACTAGGTTTTTAAAGCACTAGTTAAGACCGATTCAAGGCTAACAATAGTATTTAATGATCAATTTTTTACTTTTGATAGGATAATTTGAGTTCTGTCAGCTTATTAATAAAATTAATTGCTTTAGGGTTTAAGTTAAATAAACCATTTGAAAAATCCCTGACTGAAAGTTTTTCCAATACTAGGTTTTTAAAACACTATTTTGGACCTTTAAAACAAAACACTTTACATTGATATTTAATGAGCATTTTTAAGCTTATGTTCAATAAAAGATTACAAGTGCTAGGTTTTCAAAAAAATAGTTGCTATAGGGTTTCTTAAATTAATAAACCTTTTGAAAGCATGAACCAAGCTTAATGCTGAAATGTTTGACCTTTGGAATCAAAATTCTGCTTTTCTTTCAGTTTAACTCTGTAAGGGATTACTGTTACTACGTTTCAAAAAAATACCTTTTTTTTTAAATGTAATAAACCTTTAGAACGTAATAACCTTATTCCTGTATAATGCACGTGTTTTAAGGTTTACTTTTGCTAGATTTTATAACGCTGTTTATGATTCCAAGGACTAAAAAACACCTTAGGCAGGCAGATAATGAACGTTTTTGGTTTGTACATCAATACTAGTGTTACACTTTCATAAAAAAACCTGATTTTTTAATGTAATAAACCTTTTGCAAAAACCCTGCTACTGATCGATTGTATGTTTTTAAGCGGTCTAGGACGTTTAGGCGCGTTTCTTTAGGCGCCCACCGTTAGGCGCGCGCTTTTAGACGCAGAGTCATTAGGCACGAGCTCTTTTAGGCGCCTAAACATTAGGTGCGGGTACAGTTAGGCGCTACTTGAATGATTCTAACATTACCTATGAAATGTAGTTTGGTAATTATCGAGCGGGAGTATGAGTTATGTATAGGCACGTATATGCTCCAAGCTGGCGGATTACATTTTTTATTCAACCCCCTTAATGAGGGTATGAAATCAAAGGGATTAAAGGTTATAAAACGATAAGGTTTAAGCAATGGTTTTCTTTTAAATCTGGATGGCATATTTCATTTATTGATTAAATTACCAGATGATTAGACATTTTCAAGAAACCGTATGGTGATATACAGGTATGCAATAAAATATACTGTAAAAGTTCCAAACGCTCAATGTCATATAGATACTTAGAGTTTTATAAAGAGAACCTATGCTTGTTGTCTTGTTGCCTTAGTTTTTATATTAAAACCTTTATCATACATACATACATACATTTCGAGCTAAATAAAACTATTGAAAAACCGCTCATATTTTTCCATTGCATGTCCACACCATTCTGAAACGTATCCACATGGCGCTTAATTGTACCCGCGCCTAATGTTCCGGCGCCTAAAAGTTCGCGCGCCTAAGAGAGCTCACGCCTAATGACTCGGCGTCTAAAAGCGCGCGCCTAACGGTGCGCGCCTAAAGGAGCGTCCCTAAACGTCGCTTTCCGGTTTTTAAAACACTATTTAGGTTACCTTTAAAGCAGAAAATACTGATGTTGGCTTTTAGTTTTACTTGTGCTTTTTGAAAGCAAAATTGAGGTTTTCTTTCAGTTTAAGTTCTGTAATAATGCTTCGTTTTGAAAAAAATTACCTTTTTGTGGATTCTTTCTAACCTAATAAATAAACCGTATGAATGCAATATTTATATTTTTACGGTTAGTGCTCGCCTTTAAAACACTCTATACGGGTCCTTGAAGACTACAAAGCCTTAGCCTACCTTTTTTTTAATATTCAAAGCAAATTCTTCTCTTAGTTTATATTCTTTACAAGATTACTCGGTTCTGTATTATAAGTGTTTTGTAACTGTGGTTTCATATTAGTTGAGTTAATCGGCCTATTTCCACAGTGTTTGGTGTTATAGGTTTCGTTTCGTTATCAAGCTTAGTCCTGAGAAGGACTGTTTTGGCATTTGAGTCGAATTCATGTTTGTTTTTTCCCGAGTACTTGACTACTCTCAGATTCGAACTGTTACCTTTCACTTACAAGTCGGACACCTTTACCGATGAGCCACTGACGAACCCAATATATATTTTTCGGTTTGGTTGCGTGTTTTTCGTTGCACTTTCACTAACTCTCCTTTCGCTTTCGTTTGTCGTCGTGCTTGAACGTGTTGTTTTTATGTGCTTATCCATTAGAATTGGTTTCCATGTTGTCGGTAATCTTGATCCATGATCCCTGCTATTAAGGTTGTCTATGTGCTTCTCTCTTTCGATAGTCTCTTTGATGAGACGAGATTTGCAATGTTCTATGTTGGCTTGCAGTGTGGTGTTTTGAAAGTCAATTTTATGAGCTGATGTTTTTTTCATGTTGTGCCAAAGATGAGGTAGTTTGGCTTCTATAAACAGCATTGATATGTACTTCTCTTCTTGCACTGATCTTTCTGTTTGTTTATCCGATATATACCGAGGCACATCCGCCACATGAAATTCGGTATACTATTTGACCTTCTAGGTTTGTTTGTTCCTCGGAAAGCTTTAGCATCGTTGCTGGTTTAAATGTTGTTTTGATTTTGTATTTCTGTAGTATTTTGCTTATTTTGCCGTCTGTTCCTTTTATGTACGGTAGATATGCTATTATTGTAGATTCTTCCTACTCTGGTTGACCTGTGTTGTGTCGTTTTCTCGGATTTGTTGCTCTTTGTATGTCCCGTTCCTTGAATCCGTTTTGGCGTAGTTATCTGCTTACTCGGTTTATCTCTGCTTGTCCGTGGTTCTTGTTTTAGAGCGGTGTATTAGCGTTTTCAATACTGACAGTACTCGTGCTGGATGATGATGTGAGTGTGCTTCAAGATATCGATCCGAGTGTGTCGGTTTCCAATGTCAATGTATAAACACATAAAAACAACACATTCAAACACGACGACAAACGAAAGCGAAAGTAGAGATAGTGAAAGTGCAACGAAAGAGACGCAACCAAACATGTAACCAGCGACTCGAAACACTATATAACATGAAACCTCAACCAAAAGGAGTCAGTTCAATACGTGTAACACAAAGCAGTAGCCGAAAGTTAAACGTACCCTGAAGATGGCAAGTGGGACCTTGCCGAAACGTCGAGTACACAGTCTCTTAGATACTTAGTGTTACACTATTAAAACACAACCTGATTTTTTTGAGTTTATTAAACCTTGTTGCAAATATCCAGCTTCTGATCGGTTGTATGTTTTTTTTTACTGATACTAGGTTTTTAATACATTATTTAGATTGCCTTTAACGCAGAGAATACTTATATTGAGTTTTAGTGAACATTTATTGACTTTTGAAAGCAAAAATGGGGCTCTTCTTCAGTTTAAGTTCCGTAAAAGACTAGTAGTGAGTCGTCTTAAAAAAAAACCTTCTACTTGATTTTTTCAAACCGAATAAACCTTATGAATACAATTACAGTTTTACAGTTAATTAGTGCTCCCCTTTAAAACACTCTGTACGGGGCCCTGGAAGGTTGCAAAACCTTAGGTTAGCTCTTGATGAACCTTTTTTTAATACTTAAAGCAAATTTCGAGTCTTTCTTTAGGAGATTGTTAGTACTCGTTTTCCAAAAAAAAATACTTGCTTTAGAGGTTTTTTAATCTAATAAACCTTTTGAAAGTAAAAATTAAGCTTAAGCAAAGTTCTGGGTCTTTTTCTTTTTCAGTTTCAATTCTGTAAGAGATTACTAATGTTTCGAAAAAATACTTTTTTTAATGTAATAAACGTTTGAATGCAATAAGCCTACTCGTGTGCAATACACGTCACGATTTTAGAATACTGTTTATGATTCAAAAGGCTAAAACAGCTTGTGCCTAGCTTGCAATGAACGTTTTTGGAGCTAGGAAAGCAAATTTTCAGTGCATGTTCTGTGTTCTGTAACACTTCACTAGTGTTACACCTTTAAAACCTGATTTTTTTTAATTTAATAAACGTTTGAAAAAACCCAGCTACTGGTAGATTGTATGTTTTTGATTAGTGCTAGGTTTTTAACTACTCTTTAGCTTGTCTTTAAGGAAACAATGCTTATGTTGGTTTTTAATGATCATTTTATGACTTTTCAAAGCCAAATTCGGGTTCTCTTTGGGTTTAAATTCTGTAATAGATTAGTGGTGCAACGTTTTGAAGTTATTACCTTCTACTGGATTTTTTCAAACTTAGCAAACCTTATGAATGTAAATACACTTTTACAATTTATTAGTGCTCGTCTTTAAAACATTCTTTACGGGTTCTTGAAGGCCATAGAACCATAGGCTAGCAATTGATGTCCCTTTTTTATCATTAAAAGCAGATTGCGAATCTTCTTTTAGCTAATGTTCTTTAAGAGATTACTAGTGCTACGTTTTTGAGCAAATACATGCTTTTCTTTAACTTAACATACATTTTGAAGGCTGCGGATCAAATGTTTCAAAGAATAGCCCATTTTGTAAAATCTGCTGGTGTCGCATTTTAACACTTTTCAGGATTCCTTTAACAAAAAAAGCCTATGCTGGTGTTTAATGAACATTATTTAACTTTTTTTGTTAAAGAACTGTTTGAACACATAAAATCTAGCTCTTGGTTGAAGGTATTTATTTTAAAGTTTACTCTTGTCGGATTTTTGAACCACGTTTAAGGTAAGAAAACTTCTTAGATTAGTATTATAAACATTTTTTGGTACGTTTCCAAAAAAAAAAACGTTTTAAGGTTTTTTTTTTAATTAAGCAAACCTTTTGATAGTAAAACCCTGATACTTATCGGATATGTTTTAAAAGAAGTTTTGGTTAGTTCAAAAAAAAACCTTAAACTGGTGATTAATAAGCTTTCTTCAACTGTTGAAAGCAATCTTTGGGCCCTTTTTCATTTTATGTTTTCGAAAAAGAAAGCTGATTAGGGTTTATTCAATTTAATGAACCCTTTGAATGCGAATCCTTGGTCCTATGTTCGTCTTTTAAAGTTAACCAGTGGTGTGGTTTAAAACACTACTTACAGTCCCTTGAAAGCTAAAAACCTTAGACTAGCATTTAGATAACGTTGTTTGAAAGCAAAACTCTTCTGTCAATAAAGCCTAGCTCCTTACCGAATGTACGCCTTTCGTGATTTACTAATGCTGCATTATTTAACACTGTAGAATCCCTTAAAAGCTAAAAACATGTTTTAACTTTTAAAAGCAAAATTCATGTCTTTTGTCATGTAACGTTCTGTAAGAGGTTACTAGCGCAACTTTTTCAAGAAATTATCTAATTGTTTAAGTTTAATAAACCTTTTGAAAACAAAAACCTAGCTACTGATCATAGTTTTTCATAGTTCACCAGTGCTAGGTTTTTCAAACTATCTTTAGGTAACTGTTAAGGCATTAATAACCAACGCTTTCGACATTTTAAACAAAAAATGGAGTCTACTTTTACAGGGTCTTACGTTTTCAAAGTTTAAAGTTTAGGCCAAAACCCAGCACCTGATTGAATGGTTGCTTTTTAAAGCTTACTAATGCTTAAATGTAAGGCTAAAAACTCTAAAAGTTTTTTTTAACTTTGAAAGAAAAGCTCGTGTTCCGTAAGGCATTTTCATTGAAAGCAAAAACTCCCTGTCGAGTCCGTACCCTTTAAGGTTTATTAGTGCTTGATTTTAAAAACACTCTTCAGGATTACTTTAAACCTAAAAACCTGAGGTTAGTATTTAATGAACATATTTAGACTTATGAAAACAAAATTTTGGTCTTCTTTTAGTTTATGTTGTGTGAAAGATTACTCGTACTAAGTTTTCAAGAAATTACGTTCTTTAGTTTAGTGTAATATACTTATTAAAGGTGAAAACCCATCCATGGATCGAATCAGCCTTTCTTTAAGGTTTAATAGTGCTGGATATTCAAAATACTAAAGTGATTCTTTTAAAGCTAAAAACCTTAGGTTGGTGTGTAATGGACAGTTATTTTACTTTTTCTTCATTTATTCGTAAATTTACAATCTACTCTACAAGGAGTATTAAGTAAATATGATAAAACATGATTAGGCAGTGTTAGGAGGAACCACTCATTAGTGGTACTTCTTTAGAAGTCCTTTCACGTTAGGGTATTTGGAGGTCGTTTGACTAGGTTTTATTTAGTCTTCCTACAGAAGGATGGGTGGTGGACAACCGATGAATCAACACCTTGGTGTGGTCCTGAAGTCTACTGTAATAGCTTTGCCAAAGTGTACTAATTTCTTCCACGACGAATGGTATGCCAAGGTTAACATATAAAGTTTGATTGGTGAAATACCACGGTGCAACCCAGGAGACGCACTCCCCGTACGTGCAATAGGTTTAAGCATCGTTTTGTATAGGGTAAGGACAGGAAGGCAGGATTTGAGTCCTCTTTCAGTTCATTTTCTATGAGAGATTACTTACTTACTTACTCACTTAACCTTCACGCCATTCCCTTGCGGCGTAGGCAAAACAATCCCTGCCTCTTATTTATTTTTCATTCACAATCTTTCTCCATGCTTTCCTATCTCCGCATACCTCCCTAGCTTCCGCAAGATTCATACATAGTCTCTGACATGCCCTTTTGTTTTTAAAACTCCTTATCTTTCTTTCCTTTATCATAGATCCCACTACATTCAGCCAAGTTTTACGCGGCCTACCAGGCCCGGCCTTTCCCCTAACCTCACCCACATATATTTGTTTCGTTAATCTTGCGTTGTTCATTCTCTCAATGTGACCAAACCAACGTAATGTACAACTTTTATATCTCTCCATCATAGTCTTTTCCTCACCACACTCTCTCATTATGCATTCATTTTTTATCTTGTCCCTTCTCGTTTTACCACATGCTGTTCTCAGGAATCTCATACCCACGGCATTTATTTTCTTTCGTGCTTTTTTTGACATACCCATATCTCACTTCCATACAATACTGACGGGACGAATACGCCATTATAGATTGCTCGTTTCGCAGCTAGGCTCATGCTTTCATTTCTCATTATCGTCCACATACTTCCAATCACTTTCCTTCCAACATTGACCCTTCGTCCAATCTCGCTCTCAATTGTACCATCTGCAGTAAACATTCTACCGAGATATACCAGCTCGTCCACTTGCTCCACAATTTCATCTTGCAGAGTAAATACTCTACTCTCCTTTCCACCTTCCTGATGGAGCACCACAATCTTAGTTTTGTTCACGTTTACCTTTAGGTCCATGCTCTCACAGACTGTATCAAACTTCCTGAGAGCGGTTTGCAGCTCATCCGCACTGTCACTTAATAAGACTGTGTCATCTGCATACACCAGGAGTCTTACATTTACGTCACCAACCGTTACACCATTTGTATCGTTACATGCTTGCCTAGGACATTTATCCATGTATACATTGAACAACCACGGTGACATCACACAGCCTTGTCGCACTCCTTGCTCAATATTAAAGTATTCACTCACACCTCCTCTCACCCTAACACATGCCCGACTACCGTTGTATACTGGCCTTATTCCATTTATTAGACCTTTATTTACGCCATATTCATTCAATATTTCCCACAACTTTTCTCTATTCACTCTGTCATATGCTTTCTCCAGATCTACAAACGCACAGTACAACTTCCTTTTTACCTTTAAACACTTTTCGATCACCTGCTGGAGACCAACCATCTGATCGACACATCCTCTCCTTGGTATGAAACCACCTTGCACAACTCACATCTTAGATTGTGTAGTTTCTTGTACTCTATCAATCAGTATTCGTCCAAATACTTTACCAGGTACCCTGAGCAAGCTTATTCCTCTGTAGTTCTTACAATCACTCTTGTTCCCCTTACCCTTATACAATGGTACAATGATCGCGCTCTTCCAATCACTCGGCACTTTTCCACACATAAGGCATACATTGAATAATTCACGCAATCTTCGTATAAGCTTTACACCACCATACTTGAGCATTTCACCAGTGATTTCATCTACGCCTGCTACCTTGCCGTTTTTCAACCTCCTACCGTTTTCTCTACCTCATTTATTCCAATATCCTTCTCAGTTTCATTCATCATTTCTTCTATATTCTCCTTATTTAACCCTTCAGTCTTACTTTTCTCACTACTGTACAGCTTTCCGAAATATTCTTGCCAGCATTTCCTCACTTCATCACTCCTGCAGCGTTCTATTTTGGGCCACGTTTTGTATTTTTGACCCATTTCCAGAAGAGTTTTTTGTTTCCCTCAAAATCATTCTGCATTTTCTCTCCTTCCACAGTCATCACTTCCTCTTTACTTATTCTCACTGCGTCCTTCGCTTCTTTGTTTCTTAAACTGTACACCTCATACAATCGTTTCTTCTCCGTCTCATTTTTTGCAGGAATCATTGCCATGTACGCATCTTTTTTCTTACTTACTGCCTTTTTTACCGACTCATTCCATCAAGCACATTTTTTCTGCCTACCTACAATCACTCTTCCACATATTCGCACGGCACAATTGACAACAGAGTTTTTCAAGCTTATCCATGCACTTTCAACGTCAGTGTCTTTTATTTGTTCGTTCCACACTGTTTCATTCAAATTCAACTCTTTATTCACAGCATCTGCGTATTTCATTCTCGCACCATTATCCACTAGTTTGTCAACCCTAATTCTGGACGTTCGCACTACGTTTGCTTTCCTTCTCTATACCCACTTTTGCCCTAAACACACTCTCGATACAACCAAAAAGTGGTCCGATCCACACTCCGCTCCGCGCATTACTTTTGTGTCTTTCACCAGGTTTCTAAGCCGTTCATCATACACTAACAGGTCTATCATACTTTTAGATTCACCTCTTTTTCATGTATACATATGCACATTTATGTGTTTAAACCACGTATTGGATACAAACAGGCTTCTCTCCACACAGATGTTCAGCAAGTGTTCACCGTTCCCATTGATTTTTTGGTCTTTGATTAGAGATTACTAGTGAAAGTAGAAACCCAGCTCTTGGTTAAGAAAATGTTTTTTAAGGCTTACTAGTGTTAGGTTTTTTAAATAGTATTTAGGGTTAACATTAAAATTTATGACAACTTTCCAGTTCTTAGTAGAGTGTCATTTAGAGTTTCCAAGTACTTCTTTAATGTTGTACTTTAAGGTTTGCTTGGAACTCTAACCTTTAGGCCGTTACTTCATGAACATTTTATTATTTTTAATTTAAAAAATCAAAATTTACTGATTTTGGTTTTTTATTTTTAATTAAATTAAAACTTAGTAACTTGCTCTACGAACACTGAGTTTTTATTGGGTTTACCACTTAATTCTGGATTCTTAAAAAAAGTGCATGCCTAACGTTCTCTCTAGACTTAAAAAGCTTAATGTTATGAACACAATCACACTCTTTAGGGTTCCTAAATAACGATAATTGTTAATTTCTGAACATTTTTGTACCTTTGAAATGAGATATTGCTATCCATCAAATACCAAATATTTTCTAATTTTTAACTTTCCGTGTCTACTTTTTAAAAAATACATACAGTATGGCTTTATCATCCTTCCTTTATTTTTGAACGAAAAAATTGGGAAATGTAAGGATTTACCAGATGTGTTTTTAGTTGCATACTTGTGTAAAACTAAAAAAGTTATTTTATGAACATTTTTGACCTTTGAAATCATAATTCTGGATAATTTTTGAATTGATGTTAAGTAGTTTTTGTAGTTTTTCAGAATTTAGATTATGAATATTTTGAAAGCCAATACAAAGCTGTTATGTATGTTGTTTTTTACTCATATTAAGTTTTTAAAAAAATTACGCTACTTATTGTTCATAAAGGAAAAATGACAAGCAGTAAGTAGCGTATAAATCTAAAAGGCTCTTATTTTATAAATATAGTTTTTTATTTAACACTAAAATCTTTGGCGAATTAAAAAAGAGCATGGTTTAGGCGTTTTTAAGCTTAGAAAACCTTAGACTATCGATTTGTGAACAGTTTTAACGAAAGCAGATTGTGATCAAACATGCGTAGTAGAGTGCACTAAAATTTTTAAGGTTTGAATTAAAGTAAAATTATGAACATTTTTTAACCTTTGGAATCGTAGTATCGGATTTACTTTAATTTTATGATTTTGTGTGATTTACCAGTACTGGAATTATTAGGTTTTTTAAAGCTATATTCTATAAAACCAGATTTCATTGTATGAGCATTGTTGATTTTAAACATTAGATTTTTATTTCATGAACACTTTTTTAAGCAAAAATTTGTGTCCTTGTGACCTTGTGAACATTTTTTAATTTTTTAAATAAAAACACTTATGCTGCCCGAATTTATATTTTTTAAAGTGTGCTGGTACCATGTTTTTTAGTTGTGACCTTTAGGGTTCGAGTTCGTCGAGTTTCGTTTTTTAACGAACAAATTTACAAATTTATAATTAATGGTTGCCCGTCCATCCCTGTAATCTTACTTGCAATTCTGTCAAACAGCGCACGTCCGACTTTTTTTTCTTATTACGTCCCTTCACTAAAGTCGAAGAGAACTTCTAAAGTAAATGATAATTCCTTGTCTATGTAATAAAGCATCGTGTAAAAAAAGAGCAAACTCATCAGCTGTTGGGTGTGTGCACAGTATCGATAGGTACGTGTGTCTATCTATGCGCTATATAATTCAACTCCTATGTACTTGACTTGTGCAAAGTACAACAGTTTGTCAGAGAGGGAAGCAGTCAAACATAAGAATGTTGCCCCAAATCTATATTTACGCATCACTTTTCCTGGGGATGCGGAAAAATAGAATTCCTGAACGCCCAAGGGCTAAATAACCTACTCTATGGGTGTTGGTAAGCATTGGGACCGAATGTTGCCCAAAATTTATGTGTGTTGGATATCGCGGCAAGATTAATTGCTTCGATGCACAAGAGCTAGTAAGTCCCGAGTTTAGTCAGCATTTAGGCTGAATTCTGATCGAACGTTGTGGACGTGGAAAAATTGATTCACTCGATCACGAAGAGCTAAATTCTATAGTCCATGAGTGTTGGTCAGCGTTTCGGCATAATATTGCTCTAGTTCTCCAATTTCGTTGGGATCTCAGAACAATTGATTGCCCCGAAGGCCATGCGCCAAAGTAGGTGATCCATTAGTTTTAGTCATTATTTGGGTGAATTTTGATCTGGTACACCAATTTCCTTAGGGATGCGGCAAAAGACGAAGAACTAAATTAAGAGGTCTATGGTGTTGTTCAGTATTAAAACCGGATGTTGTTCAATATCTAATTACCAATTTCGTTGGGGGCCCTTGCTAAATTACAAAACAGAAGAATTCGCTTTACTTGATATTGGCCCTCCTTTTACTTTTTCATTTTTTAAAGGAGAAGAGTAGGAATAGGAGACCATATTACTAAGGTTTCAGAAATATTGCACGGTTTGGGATTTTTTAAGTGTTATTTTATGGAACAATGTCGCTCTGTGTGTATGTTTTAACAGTTTATTACAGTTGGTGAATACACCAATTCCGTTGAGAGAAAGGTAATAGGGCTTCTCTACAGGATCAACTAACGAATTCTGTGATCCATAGGTGTCAGTTAACATTTGGATTCAAAATATGCTCCCCAAATCAATATTTATAATCCAGTTTTGTGTGTATCGCTGCATAATTGATTGCCTCGATGATTAACCTATAGGTGTTCGTTAGAATGTGAGCTGAATTTTGTCCAAACCCTATGTGTATCCAGAAGTTGTGTTGGTAGCAAGGACTTTCTGACGTCCTTAAGTGTTGATTAACATTTAGGCCAAATACTATTCAAAGTCTATAGTTATACACTATTGCTGTAAAATATTTCAAGTTCAAGCAAAAAACAGGCTTATCGTCGAGGTTGCCAATACTGATCATTCCATTTTCTGTGTTTAACCAAAGAAACCTTCCACTGTTACTTTATTACCATTAAACTTTCGTACCCTTGATTTATAACTCCTGACTACTCACCCGTGACTTGTGACTGTTGACTGCATGCTCGACTCCAGATTTTCAAATTTTTACTTCTGTCTCAATCCTTGAGTCATGACCCCTGACTATTCGCTTCCAACTCTTAATCCTTCATAATATTGGAAATGGATTCTCTCGGTGAGGAAAAGCTAGATTATGTGATTTATAAGTATGGGTCAAGATTTAGACTGAAACACACTAACTCCTGACTATTGAATCTTAACTCTTAATTCTTGGATATATGTAACTTAATTATCTCAATGACGAAAAGTTAAACTATGTGAAAATAATTAATGTGGTGGTTAGCATTTGAACTGAATGTTATCCAAAATGTATGTGGATGTACTAATTTCGTTGGGAAAGAGGTAAAATGGATTTTCCTAGTTATCAAAAAACGGTGGTCCATGAATGTTGGCTTTGGATTCCAAATACTGCCCAAAATAAATGTTTATAATCAAATTTTGTTGTTATCGCGGCAAAATTGATTACCTCGATGATGAAGAGATTAACACTGTGACCCGTTAGTGTTGGTTAGCATTTGAGCTAAATTTTGCCCCAACTCCTAGGTTGATACACCAATTATGTTGAGGATGGGGGAAAATAGATTCTCTGTGGTCCATGAGTATTAGCCAGTATTTAAATTCAAAACATAACCCTAATTGTAACCCAATTTCATCGTTATTACCTCAGTGACGAAGAGCTTAATTCTATGATCCATGAGTGTTCATAGTGTTTGTTAGCATTTGAGCTAAATATTGCTCTAAATCTAGAGTGATACACGAATTTTGTTGAAGATGCAGCAAAATACGTTTTCTAATTGAATTAGAGCTAAATTATGCATCCACAGGTGTGGGTTAGCATTTGGATTCTAAATATTATCCAAAATTTATCTTTGTTCTCCATAAGCAAAACTGATTGCCTCGATAACAAAGCGCCAAATTATGTGACCTATGACTGAATGCAGCCTAACATTTTTGCGGATACACCAATTTCGTTGGAGGCAAGGTAAAATTTATAACATTTAAACTCTTAAAGCGAAAAACTGTCTACTGCTAATGATCCTTTATGCTACAAGGTTTGTCTATAACCAAACAAATTTTGTACCCTTATTGTGTGACCACTGCACTCATGTATGTAGATTGTTGATTCATAGTCTTTGACCATTGATTTGTGACTCTTAACTCCTGGTTATTGACGTTTAACCCGTACTTATTAACTCTAGACGCTTGGCTCTTGACTCTCGACTGTGGACTTTTGACTCTTGACTCTTGACTTTTGACTCTTGGCTTTTGACGCTTGACTCTTGGCTCTTGACTCTTGACTGTTGACTTTTGACTCTTGACTCTTTACTCTTGACTCTTGACGCTTGACTCTTGACTCTTTGACTCTTGACTCTTTCTTGACTCTTGACTCTTGGCACTTGACTATTGACTTATAACTCAACGTTGATCTTGGTCTTTAACATTTGGCTTTCGACTTTTAACTTTTGCCCTTTGCCGTGTAACTAAACTTTTGACATTAGTTTCGATATTCGACTTTCAATTTTTACCCTCGAGTTTGGACTTTAGGTTTTTGAATATTGACTCTTGACTTGATTTTTAACTTTTGACTTTCGCCTTGAATTTCGAATTTTGAATTCCGAATTTAGAAATTCGAATTTCGAATTTAGAATTTCGAATTCCGAATTTCGGCTTTCGACTTTCAACCTACCAGCTTAGACCTTAGACATACGACCTACGACTTAATAATTACGACTTTCAACTTACGACTTACGACTTACGACTTGCGACTTACGACTTACGACTTACGACTTAACACTCACAACTTGCGACTTACGAATTACGGCTTAACACTTACCACTTACGACATACGACTTTCGTCTTTCGATCTTCGACCATTTGACCTTTGACTTCGACCTTCAACTTTTCACCTTGGACCTTCACCTTTCGACTTTCTGCCCTCAACGTTCGACGTTCGACCTTTGACTTCCGACTGTCGGTTTTCGACGTTTGACTTTCGACCTTAAACGTTCAACCTTCCAGTTTCGACTTTCCACCTTCGACCTTCAACGTTCGACCTTAGACCTTCGACTTACGACTTAACACTCACGACTTACGACTTAACACTAACCACTTAAGACATACATCTTTCACCTTTCGATTTTCGACCTTGAACGTTTGATTTCGATCTTCGACCTTCGACGTACACCTTTCGACTTTTAACTTTTGGCCTTCGACCATCGACTTTTGACCTTCGACCTTCATCTTTCGACTTTCTGCCCTCAACGTTCGACTTTCGACATTTGACTTTCGGTTTTCGACGTTTGACTTTCGACCTTAAACGTTCGACTTTCGACCTTCGACTTTCCACCTTCGACCTTCAACGTTCGACCTTTGACCTTCGATCTTTGACTGTCGACTTTCTCTTTTCACCTTTAAGCTTTCACTTTCCGCTTTTCTCCTTTCGATTTTCGACTGATTTGTTTTATTTCTGTTTTTGTTTAGTGACGGGAATATTGTCAAAAGTTATTTCTTTGCTGCACACACATAACATTGTCCGTGTACAAACTAAAATTTGAACTAGGGACGACGTCTTTGCTTATAATGGGAACTCATTTTTGATTTTGAGTAATGGGCTTTTGTGCATTTAAGCGTTGTATGCAATTATCTTTTGTATCATTATAATCAATGATTTTTTTTGCGTGATCTCAGCTGAGAAAGCTGATATTTTTTTACATGTTTATTGTTACAATTTCTACCAAACCGATACTTTAGGTTTAGTTTTGATTATAAATCGTAGTTTTCAGGCAACCTGTTTCTGAATTATGTTGTATTTAAAGTTAAAGAATAGCCACAAGGTGGCGTTAAGTACTCAGAACAGCTGGGTTAACTTTATTTAGGAATTGAAACGTATTTAGTAAAATTTATTTATTTTTGTTAGCTGAGCTGATGAAATTTATTCCATTTTGTAGAAATGGGGTCAATATAAAGAAATCCATTTTGATTTCATACTAAAAAAAATTGTATTAGATGAAATTGTAAATGCTCTCTATAATGTTTTTATTCTCTTAAAGGTCATTTTCATAGTTTATATTTGAAATGTTAGCGCCTCTTTGTACAGTAGCAGACCTTTAGTGCCATCTATTCGTGTTTTGAAAGAAAATATACTAAAAAATGAAAAAACAACAACGCTCGGTACGATACTGTAAACCAGTTATACACTCGATGTAAAATTTCGGAAAACTACCCCTAAAAGTGTACATAAATTATATGGACGTTTGTGTTATGAAAAATGCTGCTTTTCTATTTGTTAAAATAACAGTATCTTATTTTTTTTATGGATGTATAAGGGTACTTGAGTTACTGTAGGTGTATTTCGAGAGAAAAAATTAAATTTTCTACCACCGTTTATTCCACCACCTTCACCTAGTGATTCAGGGGTCTCATTAAATCATTAGAAATTGAAAGGAAGCAGTTTGAATAAAATAAATTAAAGGTAATGGGTAATAAGCGTGATGAAAATCCATATACATCTCTCTTCTTTTATCATTAATAAAATGTATCTACCCGTTTCTTTTATTTTATAGCCGTCTACTGAAAGTCTAGCCGCGACTATCGATTCTTTTTCCATCCTCGTTACTCCCCCAAAACCTAACTCAATTTTTGTGTAGGCGTACTTTATTTACCGTCCCACGACCTACACGATCATTTATATAAATTTGGATTTAAACATAATGCATTGCGGTAGGACACAGAAAGGGTCAATTTTCGAAATTTTTTTTTTATAAACATAAATGATCAAAACTTCTTTTAACCGCTGTAAAACCGATCTTGCGACGGGAAGTCTAGAAAAATATAAGAAGGTATATTTATTGGTATAGGGAAAAAAGAGGTGGGTGGTGGTGTAAAGAGGGAGGTTGAAATTGAACGTTATAAAATGCAACGCGCAAGACACGTTCAAAAAAGCGCAAGAATTTTATTTCAGACGAAAACATAAAAATATAATATATCTGTATTGCATCCGTTTTACTAAATCAAAAATTAGCATTATAAGAGTAAGGATTTTTCATCGGGAAAGAATGTACGCCCCATAAACAAATATTAACAATAAAGTCTAAAGTATATTTACTTTTACACTACAATTAGAATAGCTTATTTGCGGTACGTTGGAGAAAATAAAAAAGGGTCGAGAAAAAAGGTGAGAAGCAAATTATGTAAAACTGTATTGTTAAGGATTATAAAAGATGCACAAAATTTAAATTGGCTCCTATTACTACTGAATTGATTAATTTTTGCATAAAATGGCAATAAACATTTTCGTACATTTAAATAAGTAACCATCATCAAAAACACAGTTAAATTTGTTTATTAAGAAATTGTTTGAAAAGAGTAATATTCATAAAACTTCATTTCCAATGAGCGTGCAATTGCCATAACAGAATCAAGAGGGACGCCCCTGTACGGCTTCTAATTTATAATGCTCAATGAGCGTTGTAATAAATAAAAACAATATTTGTGTAATAAAGTAGCACACCTAGTAACAATTTTAATAAAACAACGTATTTCAATTTGCATTTAAACTAGCTAAAAAATTAAATGCCAATTTTATGATTTCATTAAGAAGATCCTTACATCTTACCACAACATAATAACAAATATATACCAGTTATTTCGAGCATCCTACGTAATTGTTATGTAACAGTGTGCATTTAAATCATGTAAATGAAATGCCAATATTAGGATCACGATTAAGGAGAACTTTAAATTTTAATTTCTTCACAATAGTTTGCATTTAAATTATGCAAAAAATGAAATGTAAATATGTTATGAATTCATTAAGATCTTGAACATCCTAATATTGCAATGTTTTGCATTTTCTACGTAATAGTTAGCATTTAAACTGTGTAAAAAAAATGAAATGCCAATTTTATGACCTCGTTAAGAAGGTCTTAAAATTTTATGTAAAATAATAACAGTATATAAATTGTGAATTATTAAAGCAGCCAACGTAGATACAGTAAAAGATTGCCTCGAGTGGGACTCGAACCCACGACCACTACTTATCTAGAGTAGGGCTCTTAATCATCTTAGCTATCGAGGGAGCCAGTTCCACTCGATTCAATCCTAAATTGTATGTACCTTACTAGTTTTGATGTTATATAATTCATGTATATTTATGTAACCAGTCACTTTATTTATATACTGTCATTATTAGCACTCAAATGCGTTTAGTTTATAGCTTCTCTTTAATTTATATTAATTACCAACCTAAAAACAACTTTTCTATATTCCAGTCTTGTGGGCCTGTATGAAACTTGGAAAACTCAAGCTTTCAGACACCTTGACCGGTTACATAAATATACAGGGTGTTTCAAAAAATGTTCTGCTAATTTCTAGGGTAAATAGAGTATTAAAAAATAACGTTATTTTGGTTAATAAACGTGTGTCCAGAAATGCCTCCTTAAGAAGATTCGCCCCTGTAAAAGTGGTCACAAAAATCCTTTTTTTTTATTATCTCTGAAACGGTTTAAGACCTAAATTAAATTTAGACCACAGATTAGGTCATGAAAGATAGTGTTGACAAATTTTTAATATTTTATATATGAGTGTCGCTAAAGGGGGGTTACACTTATTTTGCCGCCAAACTTTTATGGGAATATTTTTAATTTTTTGGACAAAAATAGCATTTTTTAAACAATTTGCCACAAAAAAGATACTCTTATTGAACGTGAAAAAAATTACTGGCTTTGTAGTTATTTGAGGTTTTAGCAAGTAATGCTGACGGAATTAATAAATTATTTTAAAATGAATCAATAATTTTCATGCACGAGAACGAACCACCTCAGGGAATAAAGGTAGTTTCAGAAACAACTACGGGGTAAAAATATTATAAATTATTTAGAACTTAAAAAAGGTTTTAATTGTATGACATTAATACAGAACAGACAAAGAAAACAATTAATAACACAAAACAAGCAGAAAAAAATTGAATAAGTAGGTATGGGTTTTTACATTAAATGTTCAAAATGAGCACCATTTTCACGAATCTAAACCTTTTTCTAGTGAAGACAAAGTCCTTTTCAACTCTCACTTCAATGGAATTTATTTCGCTTGAATATACTTTTCTTTAACTAAACACCACACATCAAAATCCAGTGGCCTGTGGATAGAAGCATCAGCACCTCGACCAATCCAACGATTTGGAAAATGTTCGTTGAGCTATTTTCTTGTCTACTGAAATGACGTGGAGCACCATCATGCATAAAAATCATATTCTTCGTAGATTAAGAGCAAATCGTCTAATAACGGAAATAAACGATTATCCAAAAATTCATAGTAAACATCACCATTTAAATTTCCATAAAAAATATGGTATGCTACGAGACGGTTGTTTATTGAAGTATTCAACTTAAAATTAAGTTGATAATGCGTTACACGTTTAACCTTTGGATTTTCCTCTGCTCAGAAGCGACTATTATGACCACTAAACATACCTTGTATAGTAAAAGTTGATTCATCGGTGAAAAGAATATTTTGTAAAAAATCATTCTCTCTTGTGGTAATTCGCAAGTCTCTTTCCAAAAAAAGATCTTCAGGCAATAATTCTTGTACCTGCCTGTAGTTAAACGGAAGCAATAATTGTTCTTTTAATACACGATGTACACTAGGAACACTTGCGTTACTTGACCTTGCCACACTTCTTACACTTACGATGTACAGGTTGTCCCATTTTCGTATGTTTTACGGGGTATCTCGCTTATTTTTTAGGTTAGAACCTTGCGGTTTTCGCGACACCGTGCTATTTTTTAATGAAACCAAAGATGCACTAATCAAACTTGCCATAGTCATCTTAGTTTCTGTGCTACAGGGTGATTTTGGAAAAATTGCATTTTCAGTCATCCCCTGTAACTCTGTTATTGTCAGACATATTAAATAAGTAAAAATTGATATTTGTAAATTTTTTACGTAGAATCCAGTGGTGTACTCAGATTTTCTTTATTTAGAGGTCACAGTTCTTGAGATAGTGACATAACCTACTTTTTTTTATGACACCCTATATATTTTTTTAAAATCTTTTTCCCCTTGCCAAGAGCTTTTCAAAAATATAGCATAGTTTATATTTATTTTTATAAATAACGTGACAAAATGATTTCTTCCTATAATTTACATTGATAAAAAACAAAATAATTAATTAATCACAAATATTGTTCAAATTGCAGGCCATTATGTCTCCTACAAGTTTCACAAAGTTTATAAATTCTTTTAATAGCATTTTCCAAAATAAATGATTGTCTTCGTAATTCTGCAAAAGCATTTTCCGTTGCAATTTTTAATTGTTGCATGTTGGCCTATTGCCTTGAATAAATTTTGCTCTTTAAATACCCCCACAAAAAAATCCAAAACCGAGGGATCCCGTGACCGTGGTGGCCATCGATTGGTTCCAATCCATCTTCTGGGAAAACGTTCATTTAGCCAATTTTGTATTATTCTAGCATTGTGGGCTGGAGCCCCATCCTGCTGGAAGAATGTATCGTTCAGTTGAGTCAGTGGAATATCTTCTAAAATGTTCATAGTTTTTTCTTGTAGAATTTGTAAGTACCCATTAGAGTTTAGATTTTCTTCATAAATCTTGTAAACTATGTTTCGGTTAAAAATAAAGCAGGAGACATTAAATCCGAACCTACCTTGACGCTCTCTAGGAAAAATCACGAGGGTGTTTTCTTGACTCCAAAAACGCGAGTTGTGTCTATTAAAAATTCCCAAACTTATGAAATGTGTCTCGTCTGACCAAATTATTTTTTTTTTCAAAATGATTGTCCTGAGTTTTCATATTTATAAACCAATTGCAGAACTCCAATCTACGTTCAGCATCACCAGGGTGCAGGCGATGAACAAGTTCATACTTATAGTGTTTGAATTTATGTTTTTTTTAAATCCTTTGCACTGTTGTTTTAGACACAACAGTCTCTTCATCTATTTTCCTGCACGAGGTTTCAGGAGTGCCTTGAATAACTACTAAAACGTTGATCTCTGATTCCTCGTTCTCTTTGTTGTAAACTCGGGGTCGAGGTTTGTCAAAACATCCATGTTGGCAAAGATTAAATTTTAATTTTTGAAATATTCTGTCGGGTTGTCTTCTTTCGGGATATCTATATGACAAAATAGGTATGTAAAATAAATACAAATTCTAAGGTAAAGATTAACTGACCTGTTCAGATAGAGTTCTAAGGCCTGGTCTGCGTTTCCATTAGATAATATGAAGCAGGTATTCATATCATATTTCTCAATGATTTCAAATTTTTGGTTTCGAGCCATATTAAAAAATAATTAAACAACAACAACAACAAGAACAAGAACGATAACAATAAACAAAAACAACGAATAACAATAAATATCAGCACTAAATTTGGGAAAATGTAACCAGAAATAATTTGGGAGAAGCAGAAACTTCAAAAATCAAATACCTAAGTAATGGCAGAACGTTAATTATTTTGTTTTTTGCGTTACCATGGTTACCCATGGCTATCCACTATTATCAATGTAAATTATAGAAAAAAATTATTTTGTCACGTTATTTATAAAAATAAATATAGACCATGCCATATTTTTGAAAAGCTCTTGGCAAGGGGAAAAAGATTTTAAGAAATATATAGGATGTCCCATAAAAAAAAGTAGGTTATGTCAATATCTCAAAAACTGTGACATCTAAAGAAAATCTGAGTACGTCACTGGATTCTACGTAAAAAATCTACAAATATCAGTTTCACTTTTTTAATATGTCTGACAATAACAGAGTTACAGGGGATGACTGAAAATGCAATTTTTCCAAAATCACCCTGTAGCACACAAACTAAGATGGCTATGGCAAATTTGATTACTGCATTTTTGGTTTCATTAAAAAATACCACGATGTCCCGAAAACCGCAAGGTTCTAACGTAAAAAATAAGCGAGATACCCCGTAAAACATACAAAAATGGGACAACCTGTACACTAGAAACACTTGCTTTACTTGCCCTTGCCACATTTCTTACACTTATCGTAGGATTCGCAACAACTAGATTTAAAATATTTTCTTCTGTTTGAGGAATTGTCACTCGTCGTATACCAGAATTTACCTTTTTTGGTTTAAAGGTTCCAGTCTCACGGCACCGTCTCACCAAATTCAAAAATATTTTTGAATCCGAAACACTTCTTCTTGGAAATTTTTCCGCATATCTTCTTTTCGCTGCTTTAGTATTTCCATCACATTCCCCTAATGTCAACAACATATCGAGATAGTCACTATTAGTGTATATATTCATTTTCAAAGTTTTTAAAACGATTATTACTTGTTAAACAAACCAAAACTATCAACAACTATGTGTCAATCGAATCTGTCAAACAAAAAAAATCACGAGTCTGCAGTCTAAGCTTACTTAAGTCAAGTAAATCAAAATTAACTCAATATTTCTTTTATTTTCTTATTTTAGGTTAAACATGTTAAAACCTCAAACAACTCCAAAACCAGTAATTTTTTTGACTTTCAACAAGAATACCTTTTTTGTGGCAAATTGTTTAAAAAATATTATTTTTGCCCATAAAAAAAAGTTTGGGGGCAAAATATTAAAAATTTGTTAACATTATCTTTTATGACCTAATCATAGGTATTTGTGATCTAAATTTCATTTAGGTATCTAAACCATTTCAGAGATAATAAAAAAAAAGAATTTTTGGGGCCTCTTTTACAGAGCCGTATTTTCCTAAGGAGGGATTTTCGGACGCATGTTTATTAACCAAACTAACGTTATTTTTTAATATTCTATTTACCCTAGACATTAGCGTAACGTCCAGTATATGAAATGTGTCTACTGCGTGTACGGAGGATTTCTCCTTAACTATTAGAGATATCAAAATTGGTGTGATAATACACGATCATTGGACCTACATTCTAAAAATATTTAGGTATATGTAGGGTGATTGACAAAAATATGCCAAACCTGTGTTTTTTAATGGAACACCCTGTATATTTTTAAATTTTTGTTGTATTTAGGATAAAAATAAAAAAAATTATATCTGTATGACTAACCGTTCTGCAGATATCATCACTTTAGTACCAAAATAGAGTTAACTTTGGAACCACGATGCGAGCGTTGTCACCATGATTTTGTAAATCTGTTTATACCACCGACTATTAATAATAGTCTACTAAAAAACAAACTGGGAAAACATGTAAAACTGTACATAATGGATTAACTTACACGAAATGCAATTTTTCTCAATTTTTTGAAATGCAACACCCTGTATATTTTTTCCCATTTCGATTCCCCGTGAAAAGTAGATACTAATTGATAATAGGTTTCATATATATATATATATATATATATATATATATATATATATATATATATATATATATATATAGGGTGTTGCATTTAAAAAAATTGAGAACAATCATATTTCGCGTAAGTTAATCATTCTGTATAGTTTTACATGTGTTCGAAAAATTTTGCAGTTTGTTTGTTAGTAGACTACTGTTAATAGTCGGTGGTATAAACAGATTTACAAAATCATGGTGACAATGCTCGCATGGTGGTTCCAAAGTTAACTCTATTTTGGTACTAAAGTGACGATATCCGCGCGTGCCCGAGCGCGTGCGCGGATGCGGGTGCGGCTGCGGGTGGGGGTGTGGGTGTGTGTGTGTGCGTTTGCGTGTGCCTGTGTGTGTGCGCGTGCTTGTGCGTGTGCGTGCGTGCTGCGTGCGTGCGTGCATGCGAGCGTGTGGGTGCGTGTGTGTTTGCACGCGTGTGTGTATTTTTAGGGACTTCTGCACTTGTTTGTATGTACTTATTTAGTTGCTTTCGTTTAGACATTTAGGATGTATCTTATCGTACGTTTTAGCTTGGTATTGCATTTATTAAGTTGTATGTTTCATATTAATTTTAGACCAGAGTTGGAACTTTATACAAAACATTTTCTCCGAATTTTTCAAGTTGTTGACTAATTATTGTTTCGCAACATGAATAAATTTTTAAATGCCCTGGTGATCTTTAAGCTTACAATCCGAAAGTAAAAGGTCTGACCTTAGTATTACGTAGTCGTAATTGAAAAGTTTGTCTTTTCCCCATTACGCAAGTGAAGGAGCCGACCTTGGTACTACGTAATATAGTGGTGGATCATAAGTAAAAGACCTTGGTATTACGTAGTCGTAAATACATATAAGCGAAAGGGGGGATGAAAAGGGACCTGGTTACGTGGGATTTGCAAATTACTAACCTTTTCTGAAGGGGAAGCAAAGACTAGTTCAAAAAGGTAGGCCGGTCACGTGGATTTGTAAAAGAGCAAAAGACCCATCTGCTACATACAATTTTAGATGTGAAGTGAGATATGTAGAACTGTTTGAAAATTTGGTCCAAAAGGCTGATGAAAATTAGGCATAAAAGGCCACCGTAAAATAAGGGATTGTGATGTGAACCGGCCACGTGGGTACACCAACCAATTGTCACCACTCCCAGTGCGATGCTACCATGTTCTACTAAAATTCAATACACTTAAACATTTTGCATTTTTTACATACTGCTTTGTATTATTTACAAAATTAAATGCCAATGCTATGATCTAATTTAGGAGAATTTAAAAGTTTCTTTATGATATAAAAGATAAGTACGTCATTTTCGTACCACCACATCATTTCGAACGTTTTAATTATGCAATATTTTTACATTTGCATTTAAATTTGTAAAAAATGACATGCCTATTTTATAATCATTTACAGTAAGCATTTTATTTTATGGTATTTTATGGTTTTAAAATACAGTGGCTATAATGTTAAATTCATTTAATCAGCTATAATTATTAAAATATTTTGTATTTATTTTAAGTATTGGTTTGCATTTAACTCATGTTTAAAATTAAATGCTATAGCTGTGGTAAAAATAAATATAACGTTTCTTTCCTTAACAAAAAAGTTTTGTATCAATATTACAATAAAGGGCTGTAACTGAATATAAGAAATATGAAGCAGATTTATGGATAAATGAGTTATTTATAATAATAACGATTAAAATTAAATCTAACTGCATTTAATTAATATTCAATTTAGCAATATTTTGCAGTTAATGAAATACAATTTGCTTTTAAACTGTGTTTGAAATTGTGTTGTATTGCATTTTAGTCACATCAGCGCTACCATGTGATCCACTAATATTCAATGCATTTAAATATTACAATATTTTGCACTTTTTACATATTGCTTTGCATTAGTCACAAAACGTAATGCCGATTTAAAATTTTATTTATGATATAAAAGATGTAAGTTTCGTACCACCAGATTATTTCGATCATTTTAATACTGCAATATTTTTCATCTATTACATTAGCATTTAAATTATATAAAAAATGACATACCTATTTTACAATGATTAACAGTAAAAATATTATAAATAATTTAAGTTTGTTGTTTAAATATTAAAATACAGTGGTTTCACTGTTAAAGTCATTTGATCAGCTATAATTGTTAAAATATTTTGTTTTATTCTAAGTATTTAAATCCTGTTTAAAATTAAATACCAATGTTATGACTGTGGTAAAAATAAATGTAACTTTTCTTTCTTTAATACAATAATATGTACAAATTTAAAAAAAATGTTTTATCTCAAGATTGCACTGTTTTAAATGTTTTGAATGTAAGAAATATGTAGCTATTTTTGGCTAAATGAGTAAATAATAATAAAAATTAAATGCAACTGCATTTAAATAGTATTTAATTTTACAATATTTTTCAGTCATTTAAATACAATTTGCATTTAAATTGTATTTGAAACTGCGTGGTCTTACATTTTAATCATGCTCAAAATATTATGACGGTGTCCAAGAAAATTTAAGAATTATCGTGTTACCAAGTGTAGTAAAGTGCATGCGTTGCTTTTGTATTTTAGTGTTTTAACACACGTAATGTTTATGTTTAAATTATGTTGAAAATTAAATGCAAATTGCAATTAAACAGTCTCTATTTTTTTTTTTTATGATTGTGGACCTGAACAGGCTAAATAAGGCCTATCGTGCTAAAGCACTCAGGAACACTTAGGAAGATGGATAGAGGAATAAGCAATTGTCAATAGATGCCTATGAACAGCTACCTTAAATTTTCTCATATCATAAGTGGGAGGAAAACAGGAACTAGGCAGATCATTCCAGAGTTTAGAAGCCGTGTAGAAAAATGTGGATTGCGCCCGTTTGGTACGACAAGTGGAGATTTGTACTGCATACTGATGATGTGATTGAGCGAACCGAGTGTTTCTCGCAAAGATAGCCGGAGATGGTATCAAAGAATGTAATTCACCAGCACAATAGCCGTTGTAATAACGATAATACAAAGAAAGAACTGAAACCATCCTTCTATGCTAAAGGGACTGTATGTGAGAAGTTAAAGACGGGTCATTTATAAGCCTAATCGCTCTCTTTTGAATACGATCAACGATATCGAGAGCGTATTGGGGAGCACTAACCCAAAGGTGAGAATTATATTCCAGATGAGGCCGAATTTGGGCCTTATACAGCAGAAGGAGTTGTCGAGAGGTAAAGTACTGCTTAGATCTGTACAAAAAGCCTATTTTACGAGCAGCTGTTTTGGTAGCTGATAGAAGATGGTCAACCCATGAGAGATTTGAAGATACAGTCATACCCAACAGAGTAATAGAGTCTGAAAACTTAAGAACTGAGCCATTCATACTTACAACAGGAAATGATCGATCTTTTTTGGCGGACATAAGGCAACAATGAGTTTTGTTAGCACTAAATTTAACTAGATTATTGCTTCCCCATTCGAGAATACGTTGAATGTCTTTGTTGATTGAATTTGCCATTTCAGCTTTAATTTCTTGATTTGACATAGAAGGTGGATTATCACTATGAGTAGACTGAGATGAACTACAGTGAAGAGTGCTATCGTCAGCAAAGCAATGGATGGGGTTAGTTGTTGAAGAAATAAGGTCGTTTATGTACAGCAGAAAAAGTGTAGGCGCTATAACGGATCCCTGTGGTACGCCCGCGTTAATGCTAACTTCTTTTGAAAAAAAGCCATCAACTACGACACGTATTCGTCTTTTATCAAGGAAACTAGAAACCCAGTTGATGAGCGCATCATTTAACCCAAACGAGGTTAGTTTGGCAAGTAAACACTTATGCCAAACTTGGTCAAATGCCTTTGAGATATCTAAAGCGACTACAACTGTTTCACCGGACTGCTCTACTGTATTGTTCCAAACTTGGGTCACATATGAAAGAAGATCGCCTGTTGAACGACTTTGCCTAAACCCATATTGACGGTCACTAAGGTGTTTGTTAGTTTCAAGAAACGTGAGCAGTTGCTGATTGATGGCTTTTTCCATGATTTTAGACAAAATGGAAGTGATGGCAATTGGTCTGTAATTTGAGGGATCGGTCTTATCACCTTTTTTGGGAATAGTTTGAACATTTGCTAACTTCCATGATGAAGGGAATTCCCCTGAAGATATAGAGATCGTATAGAGCTTAGATAGGACTGGTACTAGTTCGGGGGAATATTTCTTTAAGACAATAGCTGGGATACCGTCTGGGCCAGTCGCCTTATTGAGATCAAGCCTACTGATGATCGATTCCAAGAGCTTGTACCGAAAATGAATTGGTTTCATAACGTATGAAGAAGAGTTGACTAGGGGCACATCTTTTCCAGAATCATTGAGACACGAGTTTGATGCAAACAAATCCACAAAAACGTTGGCTTTGTCTACAGAATCAGCAACTACCGATCCGTCAATAGATGTCAGGGGGGGGGGGGGAATGAAGATGTTCGAAAGTTTTTACTAATGGCTTTTGCTAAAGACCAAAATTTACGACTCCCTAAAGGAGCTAGTTCATTGCATTTTCGTTGTTCGAACAACTTTTTAGTTTTAGTGATGACACTCTTGCAGATATTTCTAGCACCAACGTATTCTACATGACTGTCAACCGATTTATTAGATTTCCATTTAATGTAACATTTATTTTTTAAAGATATTGCATCAGAACAAGCCTTATTGAACCAGGGTTGGGAACGTGAATGACCTACACGGTACTGTTTTTTCGGAATGTATAACTCCATTCTCATGAGGATGACTTCAGATACTGAAAGAGCGATGTCCGAAGAAGAGGGCGACTTAAAACAATATTCACGCCATGGAAAGGTTGCAAAGAAATCCCGTAAATCACTCCATCGAGCTGACTTAAAACACCACAAGGTTCTATCGGTTTTGCGAACAACAGTGGAATTAGGTACAGTAGAAATGATTTTTATTAGACAATGATCGGAAAGACCTAAAGGCGAAAGAACGGAAGTTTTATAAAGAAGAGGGTTTGATGTAAGAAAGAGATCTAGAAGATGTGGAGTATGGTTAGGGTTATCAGGGATTCTTGTGGGTTCAGAAATCATTTGTGTGAGATCACATGAAATAGCAAATGTTTCTGCACTATGACCAGCGGGATTTGTAGTAGATGAAAATTGAAGCCAATTAGAGTTATGAACATTGAAATCGCCTACAAATGAGATATCGCAAGATGGAAACTGAGACAGGAGATAGTCAACTAAGGTAATCGAAGAAGTCTTGAAAGTTGCTGTCATTAGGAGACCTATAAATGCAACAGTAGAATTTCACAAAATTAGGACCAGAATTTTTAAACCAAATCACGTCAAAATTTTTATTTTCTAAGGAAGAAACCCTCTTGCAAGCAATTCTGTCCTTGATGTAGGCACATACGTCTCCTTTATATCGAAAGTTAGAGTGAAGATGGTATTGAGGAAATTGCAAGTCGGGTGACTCGGAGCTTTCCGAGGAGACTTGTGTTTCAGATAGAAACAATATATCAGGTTGTAATTGTTCAAGATGTTGGTGAATAGCATTAAGATTAGACCTGATACCGCGGATGTTGCAGTAGTGAATCAGAAAGTTGATACTTTCGATGACCGAGGTCGCTTGGGCCCTGCCCTCCCGGACATCCGAATGGGGCAGGATTTTACGTCCGGAATTTATAACCCTAGAAACCACAGTCATCTTATTTTTTAATTTGGGACTTTTAATCCGATAGGAAGACAGTGAGGGCGAGAAGGAAGAATAAGGATGAGAATAGATTGAGGATGATGGAAAAGGTAACCGGCAGCCTTTATCGAGCTCAGAAAATCGGAGACCCAATATTAAGGAGCCCATGGTAAGGGTGGTGGTACCTCCCCGGCTGGCATGGAGTATACATGCCTACCACCTATCAAAGTCTCTATAATTAAACACCAATCTTGTGGTTATACTGAAATAAATTTAAGCGAACTTAAAAATTGTATTTATACAGATATACATCGTGATAACATTTCCAGCATGGGGATCTCGCTTATTATAAAAGATACAGATTTGGTTAAATTACATGAATTACTCCTAAGGATTAGTGAAATTATAGGACACTCTCCAATTTCCAAATTTCCATGTATTTTAAGACTTATGGCAAGAAAAAGAAAAATGTCAAATTTCTTTTCTTGTAATATCTTTGTATATTAGACATATAAATTTTATTTGCACTTTCTTAAGATATTTTTTATGCAGAATTTAAATATCAATTTGGATTTTTTTTGCACTTTCTGTTTTTTAGTTTCAACCCCTAAATTAAATTTTTCTTATGGAACGACAAGTCGGCTTTGAAATAATTGATCGTGTTTTTTTATCCTCTTTACAATGATATAGCACATGTACTATCTATTTTTAAAAACAAGGAAAATTAAAAAAAATGTATTTTATTAAAGACTCTAACAATAAGTAGGCCGTGAAACATGAGAAAACGACAAATAATAGATAACAACAAGAGTTAAGCAGGTAATAGTATTGGAGATAATTATCCAATTATAAAAGATGTTCAAACAATTGACCATTCCGTTCTAAACATAATTGTGCCCTGCGTAGTGTCGACGTAATTGCTCTACGTAGTTTTTGGCGTTTAATGCTACCAAATGCTGCAAGAACAGCTTCACGAAGATCTTCGGCATTCTCAAATGTTTGCACGTACACTCGATTTTTAGGTAGCCCCAAAGGAAAAAGTCCAAGGGCGTTAAATCTGGAGATCTGGGTGGCCGTAAAATCGGCCCTCGATTACCAATCCATGAATTTGGAAACCGATTATTAAGATATTCTCTGATGATGTTTGAATTGTGGGGTGGGGCACCATCTTGTTGGAAGCAGATATTAATATTCTCAATCAGTGGTAAATTATCAAGTTTATTTTCTAAATCAGTTTGTAGTAAATTCAAATACCTTTCACTATTTAATGTTTCGTTAAAAAATATGGGCCCAATAAGTTTAGCGCCTAAAATGTCACACCAGACGTTAAAACCAAATCTCACTTGATGCCGACTTTCCTTAACAACGTGAGGATTTTCACGGTCCCAAAAGTGAACATTGTGTCGATTGAAAAGGCCATTATTTGTAAAACTGCTTTCGTCAGACCACAAAATCGTAGCTGGAAAATTATCGTTATTCTCACATTGATTAACATACCATTAGCAAAATTGTAATCTTCTCCCCTGATCTTCATCTCTAAGTCCCTGCAGAATGGTGTACTCATACGGATGACACCTGTGACGTTTTAAAATTCTTTGTGATGTAGTTTTCGAAATACCAGTGTTATGTTCAATTTCTCTAACAGATGTTGAAGGATTTTCAATAACTGATAGTAATACATTTAGTTCTGCATCTTCATTCCGTAATTTCGAATTTCTAGTAGGTTTTGAAAATGAACCACATTCTTTTAAATTAATTACCAAATTTCTGTACGTACGAGCACTGGGCTGGTTTCTTTCAGGATACAGCCTCAAGTACATCCGTGCAGTTTCTATACTGTTTTTATGAGACAAGATGTAACAACTCAACATATCAAACTTTTCAGTATTAGTAAATAAAGCCATGTTTGACACAAAATATTCTGGAACGAATAATTTTAAGTGACATTAAATTCGATTGTGTTTTTATGTTTCACGGCCTGCTTATTGTTAGAGTCTTTAATAAAATACATTTTTTAAATTTTCTTTGTTGTTTTAAAAATAGATAGTACATGTGCTATCATTGTAAAGAGGATAAAAAACACGATCAATTATTTCAAAGCCGACTTGTTTCCATAAGAAAAATTTAATTTAGGGGTTGAAACTAAAAATAGAAAGTGCAAAAAATCCAAATTGATATTTAAATTCTGCATAAAAATATCTTAAGAAAGTGCAAATAAAATTTATATGTCTAATATAACAAAAGATATTACAAGAAAAAGAAATTTGACATTTTTCTTTTCTTGCCATAAGTCTTAAAATACATGGAAATTGGAGAGTGTCTTATAATTTCACTAATCCTTAGGAGTAATTCATCTGATTTAACCAAATCTGTATCTTTTATAATAAGCGAGATCCCCATGCTGGAAATGTTATCTGGGACACATTGTATACAGCGACACAGATAAAGTCCGCACCATATGAGAAAATTTTCTATTAATGACTTTAGGTGAGATTTGACTTTGAAGTCAGTTGGTCCTTCGAATTAGATCCAAAAGTACATAGAAAGTTTCAACATGTTGCTCTTGGGTATCCGTCAAATTTGACATTTAAAAAAATAAACGGCCAAAAAAAATGCGTTTTTAGGCAGAATTTTGAAAAACTTTATTTTCAGGTTAAATTTGATTTTTTTGCAATTTTTGACCTCTTGTGAAAATAAGAGCAAAAAAACGGATGCTAGTCCATTTGTTAATAAAATATTTAGCTGATGGTAATAAATTCATTGAAATTTATCGACCCAATTATTTGTTTTTAAGAAAAAATAAAATTTGGTTGTAAAAAAATTTACTTCAGTGATGCAATGTTTGAATAACTCTCCCATTTTTTCCAAGTGCTGTATTATTATAAATTCTAAACACATTCTGAAAATTTAGTGATGCTTTAAAATAGGCCCCGCTATGATAGTGAATTTTCTAAACCCACTTTTTTAATGCAAAACGTTTAATTTGATCAGAAATCATAAAGGGGAATGTAGGCTATGAAAAGCAAAAGTTTATGTCATTTTTGCATTTTAGAACTCGTAATCTCCAGTGTTTTGTATTTAGCAATAAAACACATACTTTTTATAAGTACATGTATTTAATAATTATACAAAACAAAACAGTTTAGAACAAGAACATATTACTGACAATGATGAGAACAAGGAACGAATAAAAACCATAAACACGAACTACATCTCTATATGACGGCCTTCACGCTCTATGCAGACAGTAGTCTTATTTTCAACTGCCGTAACTACATTTTGTATGTGTTGAGGTTTAATGTTGGCACAACCGTTTCTAATTGTCTCTTTCAAATGCTCTAAGTTTACAAATGGCCCATGTTTATACACATTTACTTTAAGGTAACCCCACAAAAAAAGTCCAGGGATGTCATATCTAGGGATCTAGGTGGCTAATAATTTTCGCGATCTCGCCTTATAACTTTCCCAAGAAATATTTGATTCAAGCATTGTTAAACCTCATTCGTTTAGTGTATTGGCGCACCATCGAGCTGACACCAAAAATCGTTTCTAGTAAGTAACGGTAAATTGTCTAAAAAGTCACTTATTTCATTTTTCAGAAAGTGGCGATGTCTTTCTCCCGTTAAATTCTCCCTGAAGAAGAATGGTACACCTAATTGATTGTTCAATATACCACACCAAACGTTTATTTAAAAGAATATTGTAAAATGCGGATTTTCATGACTCCATAAACCGCAATTTTATGAACTCACGGTACCATTTGAACTAAAAGTTGCTTCGTCAGTCCAGAGTATTTGATAAGAGAAACGGTTATTTTCTTCCTTCATCCCTTGGTACCAAAACGAAAAACCCATTCTGATTTAGAAATTCCGTTCCTTTAAAACGTTTATAAATTTTGACTTGTATGGGCGAAACTTATTTTTGTGCAGGATGTCCTCACAGCTTCCCGTTGATTCGGCAATATTCGTGACGTTAGTTTGTTTGCTGCATAACGATTTTTAAATGTATTTACAAGAGAAATAGTATTCCGGATACTGTACTTTATTTAACATTTCTCCCTGGGCGACGGTTATTAAAAATGTCAGCTACTTGCCTCATCATCATTCACACTGTGACATTCATCCATGCATGGGTACCGCCTTAAAGAGCCGACCGCGACAGTCGCCTGAAAACGCTTATAACCCCTCACGCCCTTAATCGCCTCAATTATGTACCTATCATCATGTAACACCCTTTTTACTCTGTAGGGTCCGTCAAATTTGTTCACCAATTTGTTACTGACTCTGGCATCCGCCCGGCCAGTAGCTGCAGCTCGCCATAACACCAATTCGCCTACCTTATATTCAGTAGCCGTCCTCCGCATCTGCCTAGCCCCCGCTTTAAGTTAAGGGCCGCAGTACCACAGTTTGCCTGTAACTGATCCATCTTGCTGGAAGTAGTCGCATCAAGATCGTCACCCCGATGCTTTCCTTCCTGGCTGTTTGAGAAAGGCCTTACGCCGCTGGATCTAGCCTGATCCGTTGGATTTTTGCCAACCCTGCCATGGCGGTGACAGAACAACAATTCGGCAGGAGAATATCCAGAACTCGAGTTCATAGTGTTATTGATGCTCCAAATTACTTCGGGGAGATGTTTGTCCCACCTGTTTTCCGCCTGGACACTTGTAGTCAACGCCTCGACTATTGTTCTGTTCTGCCTTTCCACCTAGCCATTCTCCCTAGGAGTTGCTATCGCGTTTGCATGTGCCTCATGCCGCTCTCCGCCACGAACTCCTTAAACAACCTACTGTAAACGCCAGACCTCGGTCGCTAATTATTCGCCGTGGGTAGCCAGAATTGCCAAAAATCTCTTTTAATCTCGAGATTGCCTCCGTGGACCGTAAATTCTTTGCAGGTTTCGCCAGTACAAACCCTCACCTCGCCCAGAATTATCTTTCCCAAATCCACACCGCAAGCAAAGTCTCACGTATTTTGTCATGAACCTGGTCTTTTTGGAAACCAATGAGTTTCCTTGAGTAGCCTTAGAGGCCTCCCCTCGCCAGGGTGACAAATACCGTCATGATGACGCCTCGCCAGCCTGAACGTAGCCAGTGTTGGTACGTACAGTCTATCGCCGCCTGAGGTAATTCTGTAAAGTCTGTGGTCACTTATTTTAAAGTTTGCCTTGACGTGCTTCTCCGCCACGCCTGAATTCAATGCAGTTGTTAGCTGTTGCGCCTTAGGCCCCTGTAGTTGCACCGTGAGAAACTAGTCAGACTCTTGACACCACATTATCGCCTACCCAACTGAGTTGCAGTCTTTCGCCTATGGCGTTTGGGCTTAATGCGTCGACGTGCTGCATCTTCACGCCAGGACGATATTCTACCTCCAGATCGTACTCCTGAATAATCAGCCACCACCGAGCCATTCGTGGAACCAAATCTCTCTTCAGCAGGGCCGCCTTTATTGCAACACAGTCAGTCACCACCTTAAATTTCACACCAATCAGATACACTCTGAAACACCTAACACCCTCCACTACGACTAAAGTCTCAAGTTTATAGCTACGGTACGCCTGTTCGGTTAAGGTAGTGGTTCGACTGAAATATTCCACCGTGCGCCACGCTGCGCCACCACCTTTTTGCTTTTACACTAATAAAGCGCCTAGTCCCCACCTGCTAGCATCAGTATGCAGCTCGGTTTCCGCTTCACCGTCATACAATACCAAAACTGGCCTCGACACCAACGCCTCCTTAAGCTGGTCGAAAGCTCTCTGCTGTTGGTCGCCCCAATGCCACGCCGTTTCCTTCTTGGTTAGGTCGGTTAGAGGCTTTGCTATACGGGAAAAGTCTTTTACGAACCGCCTAAAGTAAGACGCTAGCCCTACGAACTGTCGCACGCCGCGCATTTCAGTTGGTGTGGGGAAAGATTGTACCGCTTCTACCTTACGCTTTCCTGGCCGAACGCCATCGGCGCTAACTTCGTGTCCTAAATATTCCACCTTTTCCATTAGGAAAGAACACTTTACCAACCTCAGGTTCACGCCTTCGCCACTTGTTGTAACACCTTGTCATGTATAGTTAACCCATCCTTTACGGTAAAAGACGGTATCAGCAAATCGTCCATGTATATCAACTCTTTGTTATGTCGCAACTCGCCCAGCATTTTAATCATAATGCGTTGAAACACTGATGGAGCATTCGCCAGTCTAAACGGAACCCTTAAGTATTCATACTGCCTGTCAGGAGTAATAAATGCTGTCTTATTGATAGAATCTGGATGTACAAGCACCTGATGATAGTCCTGCGCCAAATCAAGGGTTGAGAAGAAGCTCTTGCCCTCCAATTTGTCCAATAAATCTGCAATCAGACGCAACCGGTACCGATCTTTCACCGTGATCGCATTTAATGCCCGATAGTCTACACACATACGCGCCTCACCCATTTTCTTGGGTACCAGTACTATAGGACTCGCATATGCCGAGTCACATTCCCTGATAACGCCTGCCTCTAGTAGTGCTCGCACCTTTTGCCTCACCAACGCCCGCTCTGCAAATAATAATCTATAGAGTCTATAATGCACTGGGATGTCGATAATCAGTCTAATCTGCATTTCGCCTAGATGAGTTCATCCGAGATCCCCCTCCCCTGTAGAAAAACAGATTGATCTCGCCTGTAATACTATAGTCAACTGTAACCTGACACATTCACTCACATCGCCCACTTTCACGTCTGTCATTCTATTTGGTTCGTTAGTAACTACTATATTCACCTGTATATCGCCATCTTCGATGAAAGGTTGCGCCCTCGCCAGTAAGTGTCCCCTCTTCCATTGAATGAACGCATTTTTGAAGTCCAACACCACCACTATTCCTCGTCGATCCGTTGCGATGTAGGACGCGCTGAGTATGTAGTTATACGCCCTGGTGCACACACACCTCTGGTTCAGTCTAAGTCTCCCGCCGATTACCTCAACTACCGTCACCGAGGAGTATCTTGATGCTCATATGAAGTCCGCCGTCAAACGAACTTCATGTCGCTCAAGCTTTTCCACTTCCAATGTAAATCGCCCTAAAAATGCGGTGATATCGCCGTCATCCGTTAGCAACGTTTTTCCATCCCTAACCACCAGCATGATTCCTGGTGTCTGGAAGGCCGCCTGCCCTACCAGCAGTTCTACACGTCCCAGGCTCATTTCTGTCACTGACGCTCTGATGGGTAGCTATTTCCGTCAATCTTGACGACAAACAACGCCTCGCCTAACTCAAGTGCCTGGCCGCCTCCAAAACCTTTATGCACCACGCCTGTACTATCCCGCCTTTTGGTCAACCTTAGTCGTCTCGCCGTCGCCAGTGAAATGATACTCTGCTCACTCCCTGAGTCAATGTACGCCGTGACCGGGGAACCAACCACATATGTCATCTTACGAAACGTGTTAGTAAGCTCGAGTAGTAGACTTACCTCCACGTTGCAGCCGGTTTCTGCCGCCATCTTCTTGGGACACGCGGCCATTATGTGCCCGGGTGTGCCACATCGCCGACATCTCTCCTTCCGCTCCAATGGACAGTCCCTGGAGAAGTGAGTCGTCCTTTGCTGACACTTATAGCACCGATTTACCCTTTTTACTACCGCCTGTGGTGTCTGGTGTTTCTTGAGTGGCCCGTCCGCTCTGGGCACCCGCCGGTTGGCCAACTCAGACGTCGAGGGCCTTGGGCGGGTGCCTCCGTCTGGTATGCCTCCAATCCTGCCAGGAAATCGTTGTACAACGCTTCTGGTGTGGCGCATTTCGCCGCATGTGCATTAGCCTTATACGCCTCTGGCAACCCATGCACAATGTAAGAGACGGCATGTTCGCTTGCGATGCCGACTCGAGCACATAACGCCATTTTATCTCGGTAGTACTCCGTCATAGTCTCACTGGGCCGCTTGCGCCTACGTACCAACCCCTCCATCATGACTCCGAAATTATTACGTAAAGGGAACGCCCCCTTTAGCTTTAGCACTGTAGAACCACCTTTTCACTGCACCGTCCAACCGGGCTTGGTTCGCCAGCACTTTTTCCCTTCCAGATCAATCACGCATCTCGCCTAGCATGTCTAGTCTGGTGATCCATCGTTGAATCGATGCTTCCTCGCCGTTTGGGTTCTATTAAGTGCTACGCCGTACTTAGAGAAGTTACTCGACTCCCCTCGCTCTCTTTGGCCCCAGTACTAGACCCACTCGCCGCCCCTGCCGCCGCCTGCGGACTGGGGTTTGTGGCCAGTGCTAGGTCCCCCAGGACCAGTGATGCACGCCTTTCAAACACCCTTAACATCCTTTCGGTGAACCCTTCCGCCGTCAGGTGTCGTGCCACGTCTTCCGCCAGTTGCCCATCATTGTCTTTCTTCGGAGGGTGTATTAGATGGTCGTCTGCCTCCATCGATAAAACGTCGTCATCAGACATTCTCGACATAATATATCTCGCCCTTTCGGGATACTTCCCAACTCGCCTTCTTTTTATTGAAAACTTCTTCCGCCTTTTCGATTTCACGCACACAAGAATGTGAATTCACCAAAGGTAACGCCTGATGACATCTGTCACCTGTTTTTCGCCGGTACGCACGAGTCTATTACTTCACACACAAAGGGATGAGTCAATCCCACTTCTGACTTGTCATTAAAAGTCAATTAAACACAATTCGAAAACTATTTAATAGCTAAATATGCAAATATATAATATACGCCTATATAAAATGATTTGATAACACAAAACGCCTTCGTTCTCAACGACCACTCCATCCTCTCCCTTCACTCCGCTCTTCTTTCGTTTCTTCTCACCCGGCATATATATATATATATATATATATATATATATATATATACATATATACGTTTCGGTTTATTGAGTGTTTTTCTTCTAGAATTTTCATCGTGTCTTCTTTAGGTATTTTGGTGAAAAGTGACGTTATCACGAAACTTACTAAAATGTCATTTGGAGCCAAAGGTACATTTTTGAGTTTGTGTAGAAGTAAGAGTGTTTGACGTAGGATGCAGCATTTTCACAAATCGATTGAACAAGTTGTACTAGATAACGAGCAAGGTCATGAGTCGAAGAATTGAATGCGCTGACGATAGGGCGTAATGCCCAGTTTTCCTTATGTATTTTTGGGAGTCCGTATATTTTGGGGATTTTGAACGGTTTTCTAGGACAAGATAACGAGATTCATTACAACATCAAAATAATTTACTATGGATTTATTATATGTTTTGTTATGAACGAATAAGTTCAAAGGTAAATATGTAATTAAAAATTATTATTAATTTTATTAAATACATAAATAAAAAGTTTGCCTAGAGTAGGATTTGAACCTACGACCTGTACTTTGCTAGAGTACCGCTCTAACTATCTGCGCCATCGAGATTCAAGCCCCAATCGATGTAAATTTTGTCTTTATGTATGTAGAACTTATAATAAATTAATATTAGTCAAGTTGCTTTGGTGTGTGTGAATCCTTGCGATATTGCAGGATCACACTCCATTAATATAAGTAATTTGATTGTAATCTCATTATATTTAGAATTTACATCAGTTCTACATACATAAAGACAAAGTTTGCATCTATTGGGGCTTGAACCTCGATAGCGCAGATGGTTAGCGCGGTACTTTAGCAAAGTACAGGCCGTAGGTTCAAATCCTACTCGAGGTAAACTTTTTATTTATGAATTTAATTAAATTAATAATAATTTTTAATTTACTACGGAAGTTGAAGAAAATAATTCACTCCCTGATAACAATACTTCTTAATGGTAAATTTACACACAAAGTTTATCGAAAACCAACTCATACAAATAGATATTTGAACTCTCTTTCGCATCACAATCCTGGTCAATTATGGAGCGTTACAAAATCCTTGATGTACCGCTCTTACCACTTATCCGACGAAAATTCTAAAACGGAAAAGATGAAGACTATTAATAAAATATTACTTCAAAATGGGTACAAAGGTCAAGAAACATTGAAAATTACCAACGACGTACGAAGACCATGAAATAATAACTTGTCAAACAGTGAACGCAAGATTCATGTTATTCTACCTTATATAAAAGGAATTACAGACAGAATAGAAAAGACGTTTCCCAAAAACGACTTCAAATCACTATTCAAACCACATTCAACTTTGTCCCAACTTAAGAAACCCCAAAGACAAAATTCCCAATGAAAACTAAGGAGTGTATGACATACCGTTCAACAACTGTCGAACAACTTACATCGGACAAACTAATAGAATATTATATCCGAGGGCCAATGAACACAAACTAACAATTAAACAGCACAATCCATCATCGTCTTTAGCTGTACATCATTTAGACACAGGACACCAAATTAATTCCAACAATATCCGTTTAATTGCACCTCTACATACCTTACAAGAAAGAATTACTGGAGAAGCAGTTGAGATTGAAAGAAGACCGAACTCCATCAATAAACGAGATGACACTTCTAGAATGCCACAAATTTGGAAGAATATTATTAAACAAGTTGAATCGAGATTTCAACCAACTCCAAATCCTCCAGAAATTTCAAACACCTATGCCGCAACTATTCCTGGCGTCCCCACTTCTACTTCTACTTCTACATCATATACTAGACCAACTACTCGAAGTCAAACACACTAGTCCAGATTAAATTTAAATTAGTTACCTTGTTTCATATTCTGTACTTGTTAAAAATAGTTACCCTATTTGAATTTCTGTAATTGTCAAAATAAATTCTTGACAAAGGGAAGAAAGGACGTTCCCGAAACGTTGAATTAATTTGTATGTTTATTTACACAAGTTTCCAAGAAAAAATGCCTTATTTAAATATATATATATATATATATATATATATATATATATATATAATACAGGGTGAGTCATTAGTACGCCGTCGGAAGATCCTGGCTTTATTATTAAAAATAAAAAAAAATGTTATAGCGTCGATCTATATTAAACTTAGATGTGCATCGAATAAAAATAGTTTCATCCCTATAGGGTGTTCCATAATTGCAGAACCGGACTCAGCTTTGTTTTGTTAAATGGAACCCTATATTTTCTTTAAAAAAGTGAAAATTTATACCTTTACTTAAACTGTTCTGAAGACTTTAATATTAACAGTAGAACTGTAAGGTTTGGCAGATGGGTAAACAAGACCTTGCTCTATTTTTTGACCTTCATAACTCCTGATTATACTATACTGGGTGTTTACAAAATATGGTCAATTTTTGCAAATTTGAAATGACCATAACTTTTGTTTTTTAAATGGAACACCCTGTATTTTATCGTGTCGTCGTGTTCTGTTTTTAATTCTCTTACTTTTTTATTAAGCATGTAATATACCTAACGTTACGCGTTCTCGAAATATTTAAGATTTGTTGCAAAATTAATGACAATTGTGACAAACTGGACGGTCTATACAAAAGTAATAAAGCAAACAAAAGAATTTTTATTTGAAAAATCATAAAATTGTTGAGAAAATTATAATAAGTTATAACTAAATCAAATGCTCGATGTGTCCACCATTTTCTTGCAAACAGGTGTGAATTCTCCTCAAAAAAGAATCTTCAACATTTCGCAGCATATTTTGGTTAACCATTTGAAATGCATTCCGTATTCTAATTTTCATATCTTCTTTGGTGGTAGGAGATTCTTGGTATACTAAGCTTTTCCTACAGGAAAAAATCTAATTTTGTCAGATCAGGAGTCCGAGCTGGCCATCCTACTGGCCCTCCTCTCCCAATCCATTTATTGGGAAACGTTCTGTCTAGATGTTCTCTAACAATGCGACTATAGTGGGGAGGCGCACCATCCTGCTGAAACCACATCCTTTGACGTATGTCTAACGGCAATTCTTCAAGGAGCGGAGGTAACTCATTTTGAAGAAATTCAAGATAGGTTTGACCATTAATGTTTCTTTCAAAAAAGTAAGGTCCAATTATATGGTTCCCTACTATCCCGCCCCACACATTCAGAGACCAGCGATGCTGATGATCTATTCTTCTAATAGCGTGGGGATTTGTATTGTCATAATAATGGAAATTATGCCTGTTCACAAAACCATTTTTGTGAAAGGTTGCTTCGTCGGTCATCAAAATGTGTTTAAAGAAATCCTGTCCTAATCCTTCCAGTGCCCACTGAGAGAGTTCCAAACGTCTTTGAAAATCATTTGCATTCAGCTCTTGGACTAGTTGAAAATGGTATGGATGAAATTTATTTTTTCGGATAATCTTGGAAACACTGGTTTGACTAATACCTAAATCAGCACTGAGGTTTCTTGTACTAACGTTTGGATTTTCCACTACACTGGTTAGTACCACAAATACGTTTTCTTCGTTTATAACCCTTTTTTCTCGTTCTTTTCTTTGTATTGTACATGTCCTGTTCTTTCAAATCTTTGAGTTTTTCAAATATCCTTGGCTCAGGATGCCTGCGCTCAGGAAATCGTTGTTGATAAATTCTGGAAACAAGAAATGAATTTCTTTCACCTTCGCCCAAAGCGTAGACCATGTCAATACATTCATCTTATGAAAATTTCATTTTTCACACTAAACTGAGGAACGAGTGAATGACGTTTAAGCCAAACGTCAGGAATTATAAATCGCAGGCCTACTGGATGCCCTTTTTACACTTATTGCCATATTATAAAATTATGATTTTAAAAACTCGAATAAGAAGTAAACTTTTGTCCATTAGTGTTTATTGGACCATATTGTCAACAAGACATTTACGATTTGTAAATATTCAAAGCAAAAGTCATGATTATTTTATTAATTTTGCAACAAATCTTAAATATTTCGAGAACGCGTAACGTTAGGTATATTACATCCTTAATAAAAAAGTAAAATAATTAAAAACAGAACACGATGACATGATAAAATACAGGTTGTTCCATTTAAAAAACAAAAGTTATGGTCATTTCAAATTTGCAAAAATTGACCATATTTTGTAAACACCCAGTATAGTATAATCAGGAAGTATGAAGGTCAAAAGATAGTGCAAGGTCTTGTTTACCCGTCTGCCAAACCTTACAGTTCTACTGTTAATATTAAAGTCTTCAAAACAATTTAAGTAAAGGTATAAATTTTCACTTTTTTAAAGAAAAAATACTCTAACTTGGCAACACCACAAAATAAATTTAAAAACGATGTACCGTTTTTTAGCATTCAACAAGACAAATAATAATAAAATTAAATAAATATAGGGTTCCATTTAACAAAACAAAGCTGAGTCCGGTCCTGCAATTATGGAACACCCTAGAGGAATGAAACTATTTTTGTTCGATGCACATCTAAGTCTGATATAGATCGGCGCTATAACATTTTTTTTATTTTTAATTATAAAGCTGTATATATATATATATATATATATATATATATATATATATATATATATATATATATATATATATATTGTTTTTACATGCATGTTGCTTTTGTACTATAGTAATTTAAAATTTCTAATTAATGTTTGTATGTAAAATTAAATGCAAATTACATTTGAGTAATTTTTGTAATTAAATGCCAATAATTAATTTTATGATTTTACGATGTTGGTGAGATTATGTGGGTCGAGATTTTAATTTCCTTGGTAAATGTATTGTCTAGATAACTGATTCTAAATTAGTTGGCAGAAGCATTCAGGATCACACTCACACCTTTCCGGTCGAACACGTACTTTAAAGTAAGCTTCTAGGGTAAGCATCACCCATTACTATGCCACTCGTTTACCTTTTATGTTTATTTCATGTATAATTTCTTTCTCTTTCGCAAACACAGCACTTACATGCTAAGTTGTCGTTCGTCGATTGTTCCTCGAAAAATTATTTGGTGAATACCAACTTTCGATATACATGATACCGATGATGGTGTAGGATAGGCATTATTTTATACAAACTGAGGTTGCCATTTTCATATTACGTCGTAAGATAATAAGCAAGAGATCCATAAAATACACCAACTCGTGCAAGAGAAACGGGAATACATTCAAAATAACGTTATTAAGGAGTATTAATTTGATTTGTTTATTTCGTGTTTATCAAAAAAGTGTCATTTTATTGAAAACTTCCATAAATCCAATTATTAGCGACATTTGACTACGTAAAAAAAGCATAATTAAAAAGTCCAGTATTTTTTCCATTTTAATTAAGAAAAAAACATCATTTATTTTTAATACTTGCCGTCTGCTAATAGTAATTTTATGCAATTTAAATTCAGTCTAACCTTCGTATAAAAATTGTATTAATTTCAAATACACGAAATTTTACATTTTTTAATTAATGAGTTTGGATTGTGTGTAAATTTAAGAAAAAAGGACGTTAATTAATTGACGGAATTAATGTTGTATCAAAATTGGAAATTTTCATTATTTAGATTTTCACAAAACCTTCAATTCTTTAATTTAATTTTTATTTATCATATTCTTCTATCACATCTCCATATAAGTAAGTCTATCGGAAGCAGTACAATTTGCAAATTAATTAGCTTTACTCTTAAAATTGTTTTATTTCAATTTATTCTCTGGTGAATTTTCACAAAAATTAAGCATAATCTGTAATCTGTAATCACTTTTGAATCTCAAAATTTTAAGCAGTTAATGAGGTACATATCTAGTTAAGACTCTCGAGCTGAACGTTTATTTACAAAACTGTACTTTCAACCAAAGTTACTCTTGGAACTATAATGCGCTTAACAATTTTGCAAATGTGCAATTAAGCGTTTTGGGATCAAATTAATATTTTTTTGAGCACTTTAAAGCACGTTGAAGACGAGAATTGCTTTAAAATTGTTTGTTTTACAGCCCAAACGAAATTTGACTAATGTATTTAGGTTAGATTAATTGTAAACTAAGCAAGGTATATGAGCTATTTATTAATCCTGTTCATTATAGATTAAGTTTTGAACTTTTCAACTATTGATTTTTAGGCTGTTTTCGACTTTTTAAATTTTTGGATATTTTAAAAATATCAAACCTTGTGAGAATTCCATATGGTTTCGAATTTGAGTATGCATCATTTAACGTTTTGTTATTTTTCATTTGATGGTTTGAGTTTTTTAGAATTAGAGTTTTAGAATGTTTGAGCTCAGAATTTTGGGTTTTAGACTTTGTGAGTTAACCAGTTGTCTATCATGGAAATTTTGAATTTTCATGTTTTAGAGTTTTTGAAACTATTAATTTAAATTTTCCGATTTCCGAGTTACAAACAAACATTTAAGCATTGAACCTATTAGTTGAGCTTTTGAGTAGATTTTGATACAGTATCAAGCTGTGAGCTTGAGTTTATACTCTCACCAACTGAATATGTAGCCTTGAACCTTAAACTGAAAGATTAAAAGTTTTTGAGTTTTCAAGTTTTTGAGCGTTTGAGTTTTCGAGTTTTTGGGTTTTTGAGTTTTTGAGTTTTTGAGTTTTTGAGTTTTTGAGTTTGAGTTTTTGAGTTTTTGAGCTTTTGAGTTTTCGAGTTTTTGGGTTTTTGAGTTTTTGAGATTTTAAGTTTTTGAGTTTTCGAGTTTTTGACTTCCAGTTTTCGAGTTTCCAAGTTTTTGAGTTTTTGAGCTTTTGAGTTTTCCGAGTTTTTGAGTTTTTTGAGTTGTTGAGCTTTTGAGTTGAGTTTTTGGGTTTTTGAGTTTTTGAGGTTTTAAGTTTTTGAGTTTTTAAGTTTTCGAGTTTCTGACTGAGTTTTTGACTTCGAGTTCCCGAGTTTTTGAGCTTTTGAGTTTTCGAGTTTTTGAATTGTTGAGTTTTTGAGTTGAGTTTTTGAGTTTTTGACCTAGAGTTTTCGAGTTTTTGAGTTTTCAAGTTTTTGGGTTTTTGAGCGTTTGAGCTTTCGAGTGTTTAAGTTTTAGAGTTTTTGAGTTGTTGAGCTTTTGAGTTTTCGAGTTTTTGGGGTTTTGAGTTGAGTTTTTCAGTTTTTGAGATTTTAAGTTTTTGAGCTTTCGAGTTTTCGAGTTTTTGACTGAGTTTTTGACTTCGAGTTTTCGAGTTTTCAAGTTTGAGTTTTTGAGCTTTTGAGTTTTATTGAGTTTTTTGAGTTGTTGAGCTTTTGAGTTGAGTTTTTGAGTTTTCGAGCCTTCGAGTGTTTGAGTTTTATAGTTTTCGGGTTTTTGAGTTTTTGAGTTTTTGAGCTTTTGAGTTTTTGAGGTTTTAAGTTTTTGAGTTTTTAAGTTTTCGAGTTTCTGACTGAGTTTTTGACTTCGAGTTCTCGAGTTTTTTTGAGTTTTCAAGTTTTTGAGTTTTTGGGCTTTTGAGTTTTCGAGTTTTTCAGTTGTTGAGTTTTTGAGTTGAGTTTTTGACTTCGAGTTTTTGAGTTTTTGATTTTTCAAGTTTTAGGGTTTTTAGCGTTTGAGTTTTCGAGTTTTTGAGTTTTTGAGTGCTTGAGTTTTTAAGTTTTCGAGTTTTTGAGCCTTCGAGTTTTTGAGTTTTATAGTTTTCGGGTTTTTGAGTTTTTGAGTTTTGAGGTTTTAAGTTTTTGAGTTTTTAAGTTTTTGAGCTTCTGACTGAGTTTTTGACTTCGAGTTCTCGGGTTTTTTGAGTTTTCAAGTTTTTGAGTTTTCGAGTTTTTGAGTTGAGTTTTTGAGTTGAGTTTTTGAGTTTTTGACTTCGAGTCTTCGAGTTTTTGATTTTTCAAGTTTTTGGGTTTTTAGCGTTTGAGTTTTCGAGTTTTCGAGTTTTTGAGTTTTTGGGTTTTTGAGTTTTTGAGTGTTCGAGTTTTTGAGTTTTTGAGTTTTCGAGTTTTTGAGCTTTTGAGTTTTTGAGTTTGTGAGTTTTTAAGCGTTCGGACTTTCTAGTTTTCGAGTTCTTAAGTTTTTGACTTTTCGGGGTTTTGAGTTTTTAAATTTTTGAGTTTTTGAGTTTTCGACTTTTTGAGTTTTCGACTTTTTGAGTTTTTGAGTGTTTGAGTTTTTGAGTTTTTGGGTTTTTGAGTTTTTGAGTTTTTAAGTTTTTGAGTTTTTGAGTATCTGAGTTTTAAAGTTTTAAAGTTTTCGAGTTTTTGGGCTTTTGAGTTTTTGGGTTTTTAGAGTTTTTGTTCCTATTTTTTAATTTCGTAGTCTTTGGTTTCCGAGTGCTTCAATTGAGCTAAAAGACCTCTTTCAAACGGAAAATAAGGTTTAGAACTTCATAGTTAGCGACTGTGCTCTATGTCTGAAAAGCAAAACCCATGGCACGATTGTACCATGGGTGATAAACGCTAAAGCTCAATATCTCGTGTTCGAAACAAGTTTTGAGCCTTAAGCTTGATTTTTCGGGTGGTTGTGTATAAGTTTTTGAAATTTTGAGTGTGTTTTTAAGTCTGAGTTTTTTAGTTTTGGGTTTTTGAGCGTTTGTTTTTGAATTTGATTTTTTAACACTGAGTTATTGAGTATTATAAGTTGGTTTTTGAGTTTTTTGGTTTTTGTGCTTAATTTTTGAGTTTTTAAGTTTTTGAGTTTTTGAGTTTCTGAGGCTTTGAGTTTTTGAGTTTGGTATTTTGTAATTTTTAAGGCATTGAGATATTAAGTTTGTAAGTTGTACGTATTCAATTTTTTTCTTTTTCTATATTTCCCAAGTTTTGAGTCGGGTTTTGAGTTTTAGATGTTTTGAGCTGACTTGATTTTTTGAGTTTTTGAACTTAAACGACTACTTTGAAACAGAAAATAGGATTTAAGAATTAAAGCCTTCCAATTGTTCAGTAAACCTGAAAAGCGAAATTCATAGCACCATTACATATTGAGGTTGATGATACATGGGCAGAAACCATAACTTCAAGGGTGGTTTATGGTTTTTAAAACTCTGAGTTGGTTTTTGAGTTTTTGAATTTTTTATTTTTGCTTTTAGGTTTTTTGGGTTATGTAGTTTTTGGGTGTTCAAGTTTTTTGAGCTATTTGAGTTTTTGAGTTATTGATCTTTTTACTTGAGTTTTTGAGTATTTTGAATTTTTAAGGTTTGGGTGTTTTGGTTTTTTTAAATACCTATTTTTTAGTTTTCTAGTCCTTGGTTTCTGAGTGCTTCAATTGAGCTAAAAGAAATCTTTGAAGCGGATTGTACTCTATGTCTGAAAAGCAATACCCATAGCACAATTCTAGCATGGGTAATAAACGCTAAAGCTCAATATTTCGTGTTTGAGATAAGTTTTGAGTTTTTGATGTTCTAAATTTTCCATTTTTCTGCTTTAGTTTCAGTGTTATGAGTTCTTTGGTGTTTGAACTATTGAGTTTTAGAGCTTTTGAGCTCTTGACTTTTTGAATGTTCAAGTTACTTCGTTTACGTTAATGTTTTAAAATTCCTACTTCGTGGTTTGCAATTTTTTGTCTCTTGAGTACTTCAGTTGAGATTTTTAAGTGGGTAAACCTAAACTGAAAATGAGATTTAAAATCTAAAATCTTTCAATTATCTGTAGGCCTAAAACGTAAACCTTATGCACCATCACATATTGATATTGATGTTACATGGACACAAAAAACGTTAACTCCAACTTATAAGCTCAATATTTACTTCAGACATGTTTTGAGGTTTTGATATTTCGAATATTAAATTTTTGTGTTTGAGTTTTTTGCGTTTTGAACTTTGAGTTAACTTTTCTACTTCAGTTTTTTGTAATTCTTTCATTTTGGTTTTCTAGTTTTTTGAGTTGAAGATTTTGAAACTGAAAATAAGATTTAAACTTTAAAGCTTAACAATTGTTCTGTAAAGCTGAAACGCGAAAGAAACCCTTGGCACTTGGTTTTTAATGTGCCAGGTTTTTGCTCTGAATTTTTGAGTTATGAGTTACGAGTTACGAGTTACGAGTTACGAGTTACGAATTACGAGTTACCGAGTTACCGAGTTACGAGTTACGAGTTACGAGTTACGAGTTACCGAGTTACGAATTACGAGTTACCGAGTTACGAGTTACGAGTTACGAGTTACGAGTTACGAGTTACGAGTTACGAGTTACGAGTTACAAGTTACGAGTTACGACTTACGAGTTACGAGTTATGAGTTATGAATGTTTACCAATCGCTCTCTAAACTTCAAAAGGGAAACTCATTGAACACTCTAAAATGAAAGTCCAAAACGTATAACTCAAATGGAGTTAAAACCAAAATTTGCAAATTTCGACTTTTTTAACATTTAAGCTGAACAGGTTCAAAACTTAAAGCTCTCTTAAATACCAAAATTCTAATATTAAAGTCGAAGTGTAATACATAGTTTCAATATTTTTAGACTTTAAGCGTCTGTGTCGAAGGGTTTTTGGGTTTTTAGCTACTGAATGAGTTTTTTTAGTTATAAGTCGATAATACAAAAATTGTGGTTTCAAACTTTAAACCCCAAAAAAATAATCTAAAACTTACAAGACTGAGCTCTTTTAAGTTTCATAAATTGAGATTTTATTTTGAGCTTCGTGTTGAGTTTTAGACTGACGGATTAAAGATTAAGACAATGACTGTGTTCGAGGTCAGAATTTCAGGTTTATTCATTAAAGTTAAAATTTATAGATTGGTCTTACCTTTCAATTTGAAATAATAGGTTTTTAAGTACAAACATTGTATGTGGAGTTTGAGTTTGAGTTTGAGTTTTAATTTAAGCGTAGTTCTCTAAATACAAATTTTAGTTGTTTGTCTTAGGTTTTAAATTGCGAGATTGTTTTGAGTTCTTTGTTTTTAATTTTAAGAGCTGTATTAACACAATTACAATTAATTTCATTTATGGAGCGCAATTTTCAAAACGTTTATTTTAATTTTCACGTAGTTTAATTCACTAACTTCAGAATCTTTCAAATTTCAAGGTTATAGCTTAATTATTGAGTTTACTGTTTGCTTTATTATTAGTAACACTTTTGAGTTGTGAGTTGGCGAGATTGTGACATTGTGAGATGACGCGTTTGAGTTTCGATCGTAGATTAGAAATTAATACCAATACGTTGATGTTATTGTATTGAAGTCGTCAACTTATTAAAGTAGACGAAACTGAGTTTTAAGTTTAACTTGTGGAGAAAGATTGTAAAGGTTCAAGCGTTCGTGAATCGTGGTAATGACGGAAAAGTAATTTCCAATTAATATTATTAGTGGTAATTACGTCGAAGTAAAGGTAGATTTGTGTATATGAAGACGTATATCATAATAAAATTTGTGAACGGGTATAAAATGCAATCAAAACTGGCAGTTTAGAAATCGCAATAGTTCTTCTGCGCGTCTTGAGACCGGAAGTATCGCTGCACTTGCACCATGACGAAATATCCAATCAATATAAAACTTCTTGCGCTCTATACTGTCTTCCGCGTGTATGTACATACATTTTTTTAGCATTTTTTCCTCGGTGCACTTCTTTTTCTTATTTCAGTAACCCAGTTCTGGTGGCGCCGTCTTCTCAGTCTGCGGTAAACCCGTGTACTAAGTGCATCTGTGCGCTTCTTAGCTCTTCGTCCGCCGTGTCTTCCGGCTGACTTCCCAAATATGCGCGCGATTCGCTCTTTCATTCTTTGACGAACGCGCTAATTAACCCGCTCATACATACAACTAAATTAAGTGCTTCTTTCCCGTGTCTTTTCACTGTGGTTGGAGGGGGGTTACGGGACGTTTAAACTTTCACAACGTTTCCTGAATTTTTAATTAGTGTAATTGAAATGTGGCATATATTTTTTTATAAATTCTTAATTCTCTCGTATTTTACGAAACATATTTTTGGATTCCAGCATATTTATTGTCAATAATTAAAATATGCTGAAATATGCGTTAAAAGTTTAGTAGTAAACGATAATTGAAACTAAAGTTCCTAATTTGCTCATTAGTGATAAGTAAGTGATAATGACGGCGTTGAGAGCAATTCAAGATGCGATTTCGGACAGTTCAGACTCTAGTGATTCTTCCTCATTTACGATAAATCATGAGAGTGCTGCCAACTTAAGTGTATATAAAAATGATGCGTTAAAATATACATCTTTTGCGAATAAATTAGATGCTTATAATAACAATCAATTGTTACTTCCAGCTCAGTTTTATAAGACTTTATTAGCGAAGGCTGTTTTGTCATCAAATGGTGATGATAAGGCTAGCTTGTATAAAAATATGTTATTTCATAAAGATCGCGATTTTGATCAGGTATATTTATTGTTTAGTCGAAGAGTAGATGCTAATCGTTTTTTTATTGTTTACAGAAAGCTTTCGGCTGGGACGGAACTCAAACAGGTGGGAGTCCTGCTGGTCCTCAAACTGGGGGCGTAGGGGGCCAGGGCGCCCAGGGCCTTGTCCACTGGATGAGCGTCATGGCAGAACACATGGACCCGGCTGTCTCTCACTACATGTCCTGGAACCAAGAGGTAATTTACTAACCGTCACGTACTTATAGTAATTTACATACAGCTTTTTTCTTTCACATCCCTGTAGACAAAAAAAAATGAAACCCCTCTTAATTTTTTTTATCTCGCAGCGGTTCTCACGACGATTCAAGTGAATCAGAATCATCTATCTTCCATTTGTCTATTTCTTAATAGGCATTTTTGTCACGTTAATATTTGCATACTGAGGGCTTTCATCCCTTAAACCTTATGCAGATACCTCTTTAGTTTTTACCTTTTATCTCATACACATACAAAAAGAGAGGGCATTATTTTAATTTTATTTATTTATGCGTACGTTTGAAAAATTCGCGTCATCGTACAAAAATGTTAATTATTCTGAAAAAGAGAAGAGGGTTGAGAAAAAAAAACACATAAGGCACAGGTAATTACCGGACTCTCTTCAACCCTTCCTTTTGAACGCACCCAGAAATAAAGAACGGATTACGGAGTATATTCATTAAGCCTTTAAATATATGGGATGCACACTAACGTATGCAAAAGATGTGTGTGAAAAAATCACCTTTAAAAAGACGAGTAGGGACATAAAAAATCCATATACGTTAAAAGTTTTTCTGCTTGTGGTTTTAACCCCTTCTTTTTTTCTCCTTAAACTTTTTTATATGAGATTATGTTAAAAAAAATTAGGCGGCGTAACCCTTGTTTTGCATTTTTGTTTGTTTCCGGTTTGGTCGTTATACACATCTAACGTCTTTGATTTTTTTGTAATTGTGCACTTGCATTATCTTTAATCGTATTTATTCCGGCTTAATCTTTTTATTTACAAACTGCTAACGGTAATTACTTATTTTAACAAATTGTTTCCTGTTTTTAAAAGAAATATATTTATTTTTATTGTACCCCGTTTTTGAATTAAAATAGTAAAAATATTATTTATATCCAGTAGTGGGGTACATAAATCCTTTTTGATTAAATTATGTACAATATTAAATACACGTTTATAAAAAGGTGTCTCTTAGTTAACATTAGATCTCATGCCAGTGTGGGTACAGAGTAGTAAAAAAATTCTTCTTAATTGAAGAACCAATTGCAGTTTTAGAAAAATTGCCGAAAATTTAGTTGATTTAGATTTGAGTCTAAACATTAATTTGCATCCCGTGACCTGCTCCTTACAAACGTAAATAAATGTACAGCATGGATTTAAATCAAATAAAAATTTGTTTTAAATAAAATTTAAAAAAAAATGTTGGGATACACAACACTAGCTTGGTATAATGAGAATTTTGATTATTAATTTAGATTTAATACAAGTGGTTTTTAGTGCATTAGATCTAATACGAAATCCGTGAATATGATTTGTAACAAATTGTATTTTGTTTTTAAAAAAAGTTGATTAATTTTTTATTGTATCCAGTGGTGAAGTATATAAATCCTCAGTACTTCAATTAAATTATACACAATATTAAATATAAGTTTATAAACAGGTGTCTCTTAGTTAACATTAGATTTAATGTGGATACAAACTTATAAAAAAATTGTTCTGCTTAATTTCAGAACCAATTATAGTTTTAGTAAAATTGCAGAAAAAAGTTAGTTTATTGTATTCGATTTGTATCCCGTAACCTGCTATGTTGAGATACCGAAATCTAGCTTTACAAACAGCATTTGAATTAAATAAAAATTCGTGAAAATAAGATTTAAAAAAAAAGTTTTGTTGTGTGATTAATTTGTGTTGGGATACAGTACTCAAACTTAATATATAGGAAAAATTAGTTATTAATTTAAATTTAATAGAAGTAATTTTTGTGCATAGTTCATTTTACCAATTATAGTTTTAATAAAATTGCAGAAACAACTAGTTTATTGAATTACATTTGAGTCTTAAAATAATTTGTATCCCGCGACCTGATATGCTGAAATACAAAACTCTAGCTTTACAATTTTAGTAAGTGCACAGTATTGATTTAAATTAAATAATAAATTCTTGAAAATAAGGATTAACAAGAAGTTGTGTTGGGATACAGAACTCTAACTCTATACGTATATTGAGATAATTAAAGATTTAATACAAGTGGTTTAGTGCTTATTTTACCAATTACAGTTTCAGTAAAATTGCAGAAAAAGGTTGGGCTATTGGATTCGATTCGGGTCTTTGTATCCCGTGAACTGCTATGTTGAGATACAGAAGTCATACTGTACAAACGTCAATAAATGTACAGTATAGAATTAAATTAACTAAACATTCTTCAAAATGAAAATTAAAAAAAAATAAGTTGTGCTGTGTGGCCAATTGGATGCAGAACATCAACTTTGTATAATGAGAAAATGAATTATTAATTTAGATTTAATGCTAGTGGTTTTTGGCGCCTGGTTCATTTTACCAATTCTAGTTTAGTAGAATCGCAAAAAAAAATTGATTGATTGAATTAGATTTGAGTCTTAAGATTTGTATCCCATGAACTGCCATGTTGAGATACAGTGGCCTAACTTTACAAATATCAATAAGTGTACAATATCGATTTAAACTAGATAGCAAATTCTTGAAAATACATAATAAAAAAAAGTTGTGTGATCAATTTGTGTTGGGATACAGAACTGCAACTTAATGTATTGAGATAAATAATTAATAATTTAGATTTAATGCAACTGGTTTGATACATGATTCATATAACAATCACGGTTTTAGTAAAATTGACAAAAGTTCGTCTATTGGATTCTATTTGAGTATTAAGATTAATTTGTACCCCGTGACCTGCTGTGTCGAAATACAGAATTCTAGCTTTACTAATATCAATAAGCGTACAGTATGGATTTAAATTAAATAAGAAAATCATAAAAATAAAAATAAATAGGCAAATTATGTTGTGTAATTAAATTGTTCTGGGATACATAACATATACATAATATATTGGGAAAATTAATTATTCATTTAAATTTAATTCAAGTAACTTTTAATTCATTTACCAATTATAATTTTAATAAAATTGGAGAAAAAAATGGTTTATTGAATTTGATTTGACTCTTAAAATAATTTGTACCCCGTGACCTGCTATGTTGAAATACAGAACTCTAGCTTTACTAATACCAATAAGTGTACAGTATGGATTTAAATTAAACAAAAAAATCATAAAAATAAAAATAAATAGGCAAATTATGTTGTGTGATTAAATTGTTCTGGGATACAGAACATCTACATAATATATTGGGAAAATTAATTATTCATTTAAATTTAATTCAAGTAACTTTCAGTTCATTTGCCAATTATAGCTTTAATAAAATTGCAGAAAAAAGTGGTTTATTGAATTTGATTTGAGTCTTAAAATAATTTGTACCCCGTGACCTGCTGTGTTGAAATACAGAACTCTAGCTTTACTAATATTAATAAGTGTACAGTATGGATTTAAATTAAATAAGAAATCATAAAAATAAAAATAAATAGGCAAATTATGTTGTGTGACTAAGTTGTTCTGGGATACAGAACATCAACATAATATATTGGGAAGATTAATTATTCAGTTAAATTTAATTCAAGTAACTTTTAGTTCATTTACCAATTATAATTTAGTAAAATTTGCAGAAAAAGTGGTTTATTGAATTTGATTTGGGTCTTAAAATAATTTGTACCCCGTGACCTGTTGTGTTCGAATACATAAATCTAGCTTTACTAATATCAATAAGTATACAGTATGAATTTAAATTAAATAAAAAAATCATAATAATAAAAATAAGTAGGCAAATTATGTTTTGTGACTTAAGTTGTTCTGGGATACAAAACATCTACATAATATATTGGGAAAATTAATTATTCATTTAAATTTAATTCAAGTAACTTTTAGTTCATTTACCAATTATAGCTTTAATAAAATTGCAGAAAAAAGTAGTTTATTGAATTTGATTTGAGTCTTAAAATAATTTGTACCCCGTGGCTTGCTGTGTTGAAATACAGAACTCTAGCTTTACTAATATCAATAAGGGTACAGTGTGGATTTAAATTAAATAAAAAAATCATAAAAATAAAAATAAAAAGGCAAATTATGTTGTGTGACTAAGTTGTTCTGGGATACAGAACATCAACATAATATATTGGGAAAATTAATTATTTATTTAAATTTAGTTCAAGTAACTTTTAGTTCATTTACCAAGTATAGTTTTAATAAAATTGCAGAAAAAATGGTTTATTGAATTTGATTTGAGTCTTAAAATAGTTTGTACCCCGTGACCTGCTGTGTTTAAATACAGAACTCTAGCTTTACTAATATCAATAAGTGTACAGTATGGATTCAAATTAAATAAAAAAATCATAAAAATAAAAACAAATAGGCAAATTATGTTGTGTGACTAAGTTGTTCTGGGATACAGAACATCAACATAATATATTGGGAAAATTAATTATTCATTTAAATTTAATTCAAGTAACTTTTAGTTCATTTACCAATTATAATTTTAATAAAATTGCAGAAAAATGTGGTTTATTGAATTTGATTTGAGTCCTAAAATAATTTGTACCCCGTGACCTGCTGTGTTGAAATACAGAACTCTAGCTTTACTAATATCAATAAGTGTTACAGTATGGATTTAAATTAAATAAAAAAATCATAAAAATAAAGATAAATAGGCAAATTATGTTGTGTGCCTAAGTTGTTTTGGGATACAAAACATCCACATAATATATTGGGAAAATTAATTATTCATTTAAATTTAATTCAAGTAACTTTTAGTTCATTTACCAATTATTGTTTTAATAAAATTGCAGAAAAAAGTGGTTTATTGAATTTGATTTGAGTCTTAAAATAATTTGTACCCCGTGACCTGCTGTGTTGAAATACAGAACTCTAGCTTTACTAATATCAATAAGTGTTACAGTATGGATTTAAATTAAATAAAAAAATCATAAAAATAAAGATAAATAGGCAAATTATGTTGTGTGCCTAAGTTGTTTTGGGATACAAAACATCCACATAATATATTGGGAAAATTAATTATTCATTTAAATTTAATTCAAGTAACTTTTAGTTCATTTACCAATTATTGTTTTAATAAAATTGCAGAAAAAAGTGGTTTATTGAGTTTGATTTGAGTCTTAAAATAATTTGTACCCCGTGACCTGCTGTGTTGAAATACAGAACTCTAACTTTACTAATATCAATAAGTGTACAGTATGGATTTAAATTAAATAATAAAATAAGAAAAAAAAATTGTTGTGTGATCAATTTGTGTTGGGATATAGAATTCCAACCTAATGTATTGAGAAAATTAATTATTAATTTAGATTTAATACAAGTGGTTTGGTGCTTGGTCATAGGTTTAGTAAAATTGCAGAAAAAAGTTGGATTTGGGTCTTAAGGTTAATTTGTATCCCGTGACCTGCTATCTTGAGATATAGAAGTCGTACTTTACAAACTTCAATTAATGTATAGTATAGATTTAAATTAAATAAAACATTCTTTAACATAAGAACTAAAAAACATAAATTGCGTTGTATGACCAATTTGTGTTGGGATACAAAACACCAACTTAATATAATGAGAAAATTAATTATTAATTTAGATTTAATACTAGTAGTTTTTGGTGACTGGTTCATATTGCAAATTACAGTTTTAGTAAAATTGGAAAAAGAATGATTTATTGGATTAGATTTGAGTCTTAAGATTTGTATCCCGTGACCTGCTACGTTGAATACGAACTTAATATAAGGAGAAAATTATTTATTAATTTATATGTACAATATGGATTTAAATTAAATCAGAAATTCTTAAAAATAAAAATTAAAAAGAGCTGAGTGTTTTGTGACCAATCCATGTTAGGATACAGAAAACCAACTTAATATAAATAGAAAAATTAATTATTAATTTAGCTTTAATGCAAGTTGTCTTTAGTGCATGGTTTATTTTACCAAGTATACTTTTAGTAAAATTGCAGAAAAAACTGATTTATTTGATTAGATTTGAATCGTAAAATTAATTTGTATCCCGTAAGTTGAAATACAGAACTCTAGATTTACAAACATCAATAAATCTACAGTATGGATTTAAATTAAATCAAAAATTCTTAAAAATAAAAATTAAAAAGAAGTATTGTGTGACCAATCTGGGATAAATAAAACCAACTTAATATAAGTAGAAACCTTAATCATTAATTTAGGTTTAATACAAGTCGTTTCTAGTGCATGGTTCATTTTACCAATTATAGGTTTAATAAAATTACGGAAAAAATTGATTTATTGAATTAGATTTGAGTCTTAAAATTAGTTTGTATCCCGTGAACTACTATGTTGGGATACAGAAGTTTAACTTTACAAACATAAATAAATGTACAGTATGAATTTAAATTACGTAACAAATTCTTAGAATAAAAATTAAAACAAATAGGTTGTGTTGTGTAACCAACGTGTGTTGGGATACAAAACCCCAAATTTACTGAATGAGAAATTTGTCGTATTGATTTAGTTCTTGGATGTTGCACATGATTAATTTAAGATCTAATGTGAGAATTATGTGTACGAAAGAATAAAAGCATTGAAGCCCGTGTACCCCGTAACATTTTTAACTCTAGCACGGATATATAAACTTACAGATGTACCGGAAAGTTTGTTTATTGTGTTTTACTTACATGAACAAATTAATTTGTATCCCAAAAAGAGTTTGAGCTGAGACACTAAACCCCATATTTGATCAAATAAGAAATTTAAAATGTATGATTTTTGTACTTTGTTAATTCTAAGTTGTGGGTACAGACGTAAAAAAGTTATTTTACTTAATTTTTTGTTTAAATGTAAACCCGCGTGTATCCCATGCTCAGTGGTATCAGGATATGAAATACCATGTTCGCTCAAATAAGAGATTTCCACTATAGACTTAGATATTGAGAGAAAGGTTTGGGCTTTTTGGGCATAATTATTTTTTATATAATGCGAATGTGGTTAAAATGCTACAAAGTACTAGAAAAGATTGTATCCAATAACACTTCTGTAGTCGAATACCCAGAGTACATTAAGTTTAAGTGAAATATCGAGTTGTATATTATTAGAAGCTGTATCGGGATACGAAATACTGTGTTTGCCGAAATGATTGCGTTGTAGAGTTAGATTATTGTGACCAAACTTGGGCGTTTTGTACATAGTTAAATTTAAACCTATTGCGATAGTTCTACGTATTTTATAAGTATTAAAAATTGTACCCCGTTGTAATTTTGTGGTTAACTACAGAATATAATTTTAGTACAAATGCAAAACATCCCGTTCTAGGTTATTACACTATATATTACAATAAGTTGTATGCCATGAGATACAAAATACCGTGTTTGCTCAAATGGGATTGTTACGCGATAGATTTAAAGAGTTTGATCAAACTAATTAATCTTAGACCTATTGCAAATGTTATAAGTACTGAAAAAATTGTATCCCGTTACAGTTTTCACTCGAGTACAGGAAGTAATTTTGCAATTAAAACACATTTCATTTCATCAACAAAAATTGAGTTGTATCCCATGAGTAATCAATCCTCTGTAGTACGGTGTCATCAAGCATGGTCTAGAGAAGGTCAAGAACGTCGTAGAAGAGGGAGTGGACGGCCAAGACGGAAAAATATGGTCCAGGACCGTCATCTCCGATTAATGGCATTAAGAGACCGATTCTCGAGTACAAGATCAATAGCCGATCAATGGTTTGTAAAAGAAGGACGTCCTGTAACCCTTCGTATAGTTTACCGTCAAATTGGAGCTTTTGGTCCTATCGACCACATATTGTGCTTCCGCTGACGGCTCGTCATCGACAGCAGCGTTTGGAGTGGTGACCTTGTGACTGGATTGGGACGTGCAATGGCACAGGGTGGTCTTCAGTGACGAGTCCCGATTCTGCTTGGGAATGCACGATGGTCGCATGAGGGTCTGTGGTAGACGTGGAGAACGTCGTAATGCGCAGTTTTCTCTTGAGCGGCATGTGGGGGTTATGGTATAGGGTGTTATTGTTTATGGTATTCACCCGAGGCAATATGAATACCCACCCATATGTTGATGTACCCCATATCGTTCCATTCCTCCAGGAGCTGGAGGACTTGACTTTCTCAACATGATAATGCCCATCCCCATATTGCAAGGCATTCTATGGAGCGCTTCGAAGAGGCTAACGTCAATATCTTGCCGTGGCCACCCAGATCTCCCGACCTTTCGCTCATCGAACATGTGTGCTACATGATGGGTAGAAGACTCAAGCAATTAGCCAGTCCTCCACAGACACTAGAAGCTCTCCGGCATGAATTACAGATTGTCTGGGATGCAATACCTCAGAAAGAAATCGACGACCTGTTGGAATCCATGCCAAGAAGGGTGCGGGAGAGTGAAACTAATAGGGGTGGTCCAAAACATTATTAATAAAAAGTGCCTTTATCTTTTGTTTAATTTCTTTGAAATTTTAATCAATTACTACATTTGACTAGACAAACATTTCTGCCAAGTTTGGTCCAAAAATTCCAACGCCATCTTGTGTTGCATTTTTTATGTCACAGTATGCATTGAAAAATTAGTACTAAAATATAAATGCGCTTAAACCTAAATCAGGCACTTAAATTTTTAATTTAATTCGACTATTAATTAAAATTTTGAAGCACTGAAAAGAATGTGCGTTTATAATTAAGATACAAAATCAATTACATTATAATTAAACTTTTAGAAATTATGCTTCAAACTTAATTTATCGGTGTTAAATTAGGCACACAGATAGATAATTAGTGTCTCAAAATTCGAGGGACAAATTTGAAATTAAATACCAAATCTAAAGCGTTCCTAATTTAATCAAAAAAGGTAACAAAAATTAAGAAACCAAACTTTTCCATTTCACATTAGATCCAAGAACAGATAATATAATTAAGCATAAATTATGCATAACTTTAAATTAATTGTTAAAATTAAAATGTTCGTTTTACAATCCAAATAATTAGACAAGTAAATAAAAGTATCCGTACTAATATGGCAATCCAATTTCAAATTAGATGATCACAAAATTTTGTTAATTAACCTTCAATTGTAGAAATTAAACCATGAAACTGATAATTTATGTGTATTCAAATTTCAAATCGAAATCGTAGTGTTCAAAACCAACAGTATAGGAGCAAATTATGGGTAATAAATTACCTGTAATGTAAAATAAAAGTAAAGTACTTCATATTTAAAATTTTCTGGTATTAGATTCCTAATGCAATTATGTATTATATTTAAATTAGATGTCACATGTAAATAATCCCACTTCCAGTCTTAAATTTAATTTAAACACTTTGTATGCTAAAAAATAAAGTTTTAGTATATCCAAGTCTGAAAGTTAATTGTGGGTTTCTTTATAGTTAGCAATTTATTTTCAAACCTTACAAAATTTGGCGTTAATGCAATAATTTGGTCCAACAAGAAAATGTATCGTCATGGTACTGAATTTTGTCTTATGCTAAATACTATATTTATTATAACTTATTAATTACATTAGTTCCAAAAAATTATTACTTGTAAAACAAATTTTGATCATTTTTGGTGAGTTATAATACATTTAGATCTGGCGCAAAAATTTAGGTCTAACGAAAAAATTGATCCATGCCAATAATGTTACAGTTACAGCTGTGTAATTGTGAGAGTTAACAGTTTATTTATAAAAATTAAGAAATTTAGATTAAATAAAATAAAAATTTGATCCAACGAAAAAAATGTATCTTCTGACAATTTTATGCCGGGGTGCTTAATTCTGTCTTATGCAAATAAATTATTAATTATATTAGTTCAAAAATTATTAATTGTAAGAGAAAACGGGATCTCTGATGAACTTTATCACATTTTAGATCAAGCGCAAAAATTTTGGGCCTAACGAAGAATTGAATCCATACCAATAATATCACCGGAAAAATTTGTATAATTGTGATAATTAAACAGTTTATTTTAAACACTAAGAAATTTGGATCTGATGAAATAAAAATTTGATCCAACGAAAAATTGTATCTTCTGACAATTTTATGCCTGGGTACTGAATTTTGTCTTATGCGGAATGCTATATTTATAATAATTTATTGGTTACATTAGTTCCAAAAATTTATTACTTATAAAACAAAATTTGATCATTTTTGGTGAGTTTTAATACATTTTAGATCTGGCGCAAAAATTTAGGTCTATCGAAAAAATTAATTCATGCTAATAATGTTACAGTTCCAGCTATGTAATTGTGAGAGTTAACAGTTTATTTATAAACATTAAGAAATTTAAGTTATTAAAAGTTTTTGTTATGAACGAATAAGTTCAAATTAATAATTTTTAATTAAGAAATTTAGATTAAATAAAATAAAAACTTGATCCAACGAAAACAAATGTATCTTCTGACAATTTTATGCCGGGGTGCTTAATTCTGTCTTATGCAAATAAATTATTAATTATATTAGTTCAAAAATTATTAATTGTAAGACAAAACGGGATCATTTCTGATGAACTTTAACACATTTTAGATCAAGCGCAAAAATTTTGGACCTAACGAAGAAATTGAATCCATACCAATAATGTCACAGGAAAAAATTGTGTAATTGTGATAGTTAACAGTTTATTATTAAACACTAAGAAATTTGGATCTAATGAAATAAAAATTTGATCCAATGAAAAAATGTATCTTCTGACAATTTTATACCTGAGTACTGAATTTTGTCTTATGCGAAATGCTATATTTATAATAATTTATTAGTTACATTAGTTCCAAAAAATTATTACTTATAGAACAAAATTTGATCATTCTTTGTGAGTTTAGATTTGGCGCAAAAATTTAGGTCTAACGATAAAATTGATCCATGCCAATAATGTCATAGTTACAGCTGTGTAATTGTGAGAGTTAACAGTTTATTTATAAAAATTAAGAAATTTAGATTAAATAAAATAAAAATTTGATCCAACGAAAAAAAATGTATCTTCTGACAATTTTATGCCGGGGTGCTTAATTCTTACCTATGCAAATAAATTATTAATTATATTAGTTCAAAAATTATTAATTGTAAGACAAAACGGGATCATTTCTGATGAACTTTAACACATTTTAGATGAAGCGCAAAAAGTTAGGACCTAACTAAGAATTGAATCCATACCAATAATGTCACAGGAAAAATTTGTATAACTGTGATGGTTAACAGTTTATTTTTAAACACTAAGGAATTTGGATCTAATGAAATAAAAATTTGATCCAACGGCAAGATGTATCCTCTGGCAATTTTATGCCGGGGTACTGAATTTTGTCTTATGCGAAATGCTATATTTATAATAATTTATTAGTTACATTAGTTCCAAAAAATTATTACTTATAGAACAAAATTTGATCATTTTTGGTGAGTTTTAATACATTTTAGATCTGGCGCAAAAATTTAGGACTATCGAAAAAATTAATCCATGCCAATAATGTTACAGTTACAGCTGTGTAATTGTGAGAGTTAACAGTTTATTTATAAAAATTAAGAAATTTAGATTAAATAAAATAAAAATTTGATCCAACGAAAAAAAAATTTATCTTCGGACAATTCTATGCCGGGGTGCTTAATTCTGTCTTATGCAAATAAATTATTAATTACATTAGTTCAAAAATTATTAATTGCAAGATAAAACGGGATCATTTCTGATGAACTTTAACATATTTTAGATCAAGCGCAAAAATTTTGGGCCTAACGAAGAATTGAATCCATACCAATAATGTCACAGGAAAAATTTGTATAATTGTGATAGTTAAACAGTTTATTTTAAACACTAAGAAATTTGGATCTAATGAAATAAAAATTTGATCCAACGGAAAAAATGTATCTTCTGACAGTTTTATGCCGGGGTGCTTAATTCTGTCTTATGCAAATAAATTATTAATTATATTAGTTCAAAAATTATTAATTGTAAGACAAAACGGGATCATTTTTGATGAACTTTAACACATTTTAGATCAAGCGCAAAAATGTTGGGCCTAACGAAGAAATTGAATCCATACCAATAATGTCATAGGAAAAAATTGTGTAATTGTGATAGTTAACAGTTTATTATTAAACACTAAGAAATTTGGATATAATGAAATAAAAATTTGATCTAACGAAAAAATGTATCTTCTGACAATTTTATGCCGGGGTACTGAATTCTGTCTTATCCGAAACGCTTTATTTATAATAATTTATTAATTAGGTTAGTCCGAAAAGAAATGTTTAACTCTAAGATAAAACTGTATCATCTTTTATGAACTTGAACACATCTTCGATCTAGCGCAAAAATTTTAGGCCTACCGAAAAAATTGAATCCGCGCCAATAATATCAAAATGTGTGTCTTCTGAAAACCTTATGCTGACGTACTGAAGCCTATGTCTATAATAATTTATTATTTACATTAGTTAAAAAAAATATTAATTGTAACACAAAATTTGAACATTTCTGATCAACTCTAATACATTTTAGATCTAGCGCAACAATTTTAGGTCTAACGAAATAATTAAATCTATGCCTGTAATGTGACAGTAAAAACTTTTTAGAATTGTGATTATTGTTGGACGTTAAGAAATTTGGATTCAAGGAAATAAAGATAGTATGGTACTGAATTCTGTTTTATATTTAAAATTTTATTCATGCCAATAATGTTACCTTGAAAATTTTGTGTAATTGTGATAGTTAACAGTTCATTCTTTAAACATTAAGAAATATGGATTTAATGAAATAAAAATTTGGTCTAACGAGAAACAGTGTATCTTCTGACAATTTTGTGCCGGAGTACTGTGCTCTGTTTTACGCAAAATGCTAGATTTAGAATAATTATTAATTACATTCGTTCAAAGAGTTATTAATTGATCATTTTTAATGAATATTTTAGATCTAGTGCAAAAATTTTAGGTCTAATGCAAAAATTGGATCCATGACATATTGTCACAGTGAAAGCTTGGTGTATTTGTAATCGTTAACAGTTTATTTTTAAACATTAAGAGACTTGGAGTAATGAAATAAAAATTTCATCCAACGAAAAAAAAATTAATTGTCTGAGCATCTTCTTTTGGGGTATTGATTTCTATCTTATCCTAAACGCTACATTTACAAAAAAAAACTATTAATTATCTTGATTAAAAAACATAAATTGCAAGGCAAAACAGTGCGTTAAATGCAATAAATTTTATATCTATGGTAATAATTGGCGTATAAAAGTTTTAGGTCTACCGAAAAATTAAACCCATGGCAATTGTAATCGATAACAGTTTATTTTTAAACATTAAAAAAAAAGATTTATGAAGTAAAAATGACCCAACGAAAAAATTGTATCTTCTGACAGTTTTGTGCCGGAGTACTGAATTCTGTCTTGTGCGGGATGAGGTGTTTACAATAATTTAATAATTACATTGGTTTAAAAAAATTAATAATTGTAAGACAACACGATCATTTTTTATGAACCTTAATACATTTTAGATCTAGTGCAAAAATTTTATGTCTAATGCAAAAATTGAATCCATGACATATTGTCACAGTGAAAGTTTTGTTTATTTGTAATAGTGAAGAGTTTATTTTTAAACATTAAGAGACTTGGAGTTAATGAAATAAAAATTTGCTCCAACGAAAAAAAATATTAGTTGTCTGACAATCTTCTTCTGGGGTACTGATTTCTATCTTATCCTAAATGCTACATTTACAAAAAAAACTATTAATTAATTTGAACAAAAAACATATAAATTGTAAGGCAAAACAGTGCGTTAAATGCAATCAATTTATGTCTAGGGTAATAATTGTAATAATATTGTTACTATGAAAATATTGTTTAATTGTAATCGTTAACAGTTTATTTTTAAACATTAAAAATTAGATTTATGAAGTAAAAATTAGACCCAACGAAAAAATTGTATCTTCTGATAGTTTTGTGCCGGGGTACTGAATTTGATGAACCTTAATACATTTTACATCTAGTGCAAACATTTTAGGTCTAACGAGAAAATTGAGTTCATACTGATAATGGCACAGTCAAAATTTGTATAATTGTGATAATTTACAGTTTATTTTTTAAACATTAAGAAATTTGGATTTAATGAAATAAAAATTTGGTCTAATGAGAAAAAGTGTATTTTCTGACAATTTTATGTCGGAATACTGAGCTCTATCTTATGCAAAATGCTATATTTAAAATAATTATTAATTACATTCGTTCAAAGAGTTATTAGTTGATCATTTTTAATGAATATTTTAGATCTAGTGCAAAAATTTTAGGTCTAATGCAAAAATTGGATCCATGACATATTGTCACAGTGAAAGCTTGGTGTATTTGTAATATTTAACAGTTGATTTTTAAACATTAAGAGACTTGGAGTTAATGAAATAAAAATTTGCTCCAACGAAAAAAATATTAGTTGTCTGACAATCTTCTTGTGGGGTACTGATTTCTATCTTATCCTAAATGCTACATTTACAAAAAAACACTGTTAATTTCCTTGGTTAAAAATATAGATAGCAAGACAAAGCTTGGTACGTTAAATAACAATTTGTTGATGAACTGTAATAAATTTTCGATCTAATGCAGTAATTCGCATAGGAAAATTTTAGGTCTAACGAAGCAATTGAGTTTTGATTTTATTCTTAGCTCAAATGCTAAGTAGTCCGAAAAATTAGTCCCAGTAAAAAAATTATTCAGATACTTCTTATTTCGTTTGGTGAACAGTTGACTTTATCAAACATTTATCATTATTTTGAATTGTATATTAAATACTGTTTTATATTTATGGCATTTCATAACGTTGTTTTCACCAAAGCTAAGTGATACGGATAGGATATTGCACATAGAGTTTCTGGTGAATGTGTAATAATATGTAACGGCTTTAAAGGGATTTCTCATTGGAACTAAGAATAATAAATCATTCAGATTTTCATTCTGTCTAAAATAAAAGTTATCGACAAATAGCTCGTTACTAAAGTAATTCTGCCAATTACAGTTTGTGTAATAATGTTGTTCAAATAAAAAAATATAATTTCATTAATTAACATTAACTTAACCTAACATTTTTAAATCCCAAAAACCAAGTTATCATTAGACCTAAACTATAAAACAGAAAATAAATGTAAACCTTCCTACAGTATTTTCTTGTTTGATCCAATTTTCATTCGTTTGTGGAATAAAGTTATAGTAACTTCTACAATTTTGTAACATCTTGTCTGTACAATATTGTATCCAATACAGGATCCCGTTAGATCTAAAGTGAACAACAGGCCTTACGTCTATTGGTAATAAAGCTACACTTGTCAAAAGTAGTTTTTTCGTCTGTCTAATATTTTTCTACATTTTTTTCTTGTTTGAATGTATGGCTCGGGAAAAAATTCATTTTCCCGGCACAATTAAGTTTGATTAGTTTAAATGAACAGCAAGCATAAAAACATCAATCAAAGAAGTGTGTATAAGATTAGGAATTTCTTTCAGTAAAGTAATTTTTTCAGTTGTTCTAATTTTTGTTCCAAACCAATAAAAAATCACGTTAGATCTAAAGTAACACATCAGCTAGCGATAGAAGTACGATTTAGTGGAGTAACGTTTTCACTGGACCTACACTTTTCTTCCGTGATTACAAAAATCTCATTAGGTCTAAAACGAAGAGCGTCAACTAGCTATACAGACATACTCTAGTACAATAAGTTTCTTATTTGTTCTATAGTTCTCATAGTTTAAAATGCAGGATTGTTATTTGATCTAAAGCGAACATCAAGTAGCGACACCTCTACTAACTTTAAAAGTATATTTCAGTAAAGTAAATTTGTTGTTTTAAATTAACAGTTAAAATTACTTTATTTTTCCCGATTTCTTCACAATAAAAACGTTTTCTTAAGTCTAAGATGACAGAACTTATATTAGCTATAAAGTAATATTTCTCATGTGTTCTAATTTATCCTCTTACATCTAAAAATTCTGATTATGTTTAAAATAAACGTTGAGGATTAAATGAAAAGACACGCCTCAGTTAACATAATTTTCTCATTAGCTCTATTTTTATAACTAAAAACACAATTTCTAATTAAATATGAAGTCGCCATTTCAGTAGTTAAAATAAAAATGAGTTTTATTGCACCTAAAATAAACTGGTAACTGCACTTCAGATAACGGCGAGAACATCCCCATTAAAACATTACATATTTACTCTAATTTGATTTCTTTCACTGAGAATTTTCATTAGGTTTAAAATGAACTTCGTAATTTCCTCATTAGCTAATTTTTTCTCTCACAACGTACGACAAAAGGATTTTTATCAGACTTAACACGAACGACTGAGAACAACACCTGAGTTAAAGATAAGAGGACATTTGATCTAATCTGGTCATACATTTGAAGATCTCGTTCCGTCCAGAATGGCGGCAGGTCAACTTGGGTTTAACGTTAATGTAAGTCAAATTTTCTCAGTTGGTCTAATTTTATCCTTCAAACACGAATCTATTAGATTTAAGGTAATGAACATGTGAAAACCTCAGTTAATGATTGAGATTCACATTTATAATGTGGTTTTCTTTTGTGCTCCTCTGGTATTCCAAAAATTAGGTCTAAAATGAAATGCAGTTAAACCTTAGCGTTTGATGAAAAGTATGTTTCAATAGTATAATTTTCTCATTAACTCCATTTTTGACTCAGAGTTTAAATCATAATTTTTGTCAAACAATTCTCTCATTAGTTCTAACTTCTTGTCTTACATTTTAAAAATTCCATTTGCACCAAAATGAAGTGTCGGCTTTGGCGAACGCTAACCTTTATTGCTTTGGGTAATTGCAGTAAAGTACTTGACAATGATACGTGTTTATACTTTAACATTTCATTATTTATTTAAAAAGGTGTATACCAACAATACATATATTATTTCATATTGTCTAAAAAAATATCTTATTGGACCTAAAATCTCTTAAATCTTTTGTTAAATACAAAGAGACACTGTATTAAACAATTTTCTCATTAGCTCTAATTTTCTGTTACAGTTCGAAAAAGCCTTATTAGACCTAAACCCACAACAGATAACAATTAACGGTAAACATACACTTCCGAAAAGTAATTATTCTATGTGATCTAATCTTTCGTGGTACTTTTAAAAAACCTCATTCGATCCAAAAACGTGTAAGTAACGAACTGTCTGCTTTGGTAAAAAACCAACTTTGAAAGCATTTTCTCATTTGATACAATTTTTGTATTTATAATTAGATTTTAGATAAAGAGCAGGTAACAAAATCTCAATTGCAAATAAAGATTTCCTTAAAAATTTACAACTTTCGTGTTAGTTCTAATTTTATCTCTCAGGGCTTAAAGCATAGAATTAGTTATTAGGACTGAATGAATAGCAGGCGTCAATACCCCATTTAATGTTAAACATACACGACAGTGAAGTAATTATGTGATTTAACCTAATTTTTTTCGTACAATTAAAAATCTCATTAAGTCTAAAATAAATTGTAAGTACAATACTGCCAGATTTCGTTAATAGTTGAGGTCAGTTACATTTTTCCGTTTGCTCCAATTTCTTTTATTGTTAAGGATATACTCTTATAGTCTCGCATTAAAAAAATATTCATTAGATCTAAGACATCAACTTTTCTCATTAACTCATTTTTTTTTACAGTTCCGAAAAATAATTTTCTCTTTTGATCTAATTTCTTCGTTTGTTTTATTTAAAAAGTGCCATTTAGTCTAAAACAAAAGGCAGGTAAGGAAACATCATCTTTTTTTAAAAATTAACTTCAGAGACATTTTCCCATTTGATCCAATACTTTTCATCACAACAAACAAAATGTATAAAATTTAAAACCCATTTATGCAGAGTTGTGCAAATTTAAACAAAGTTTTTCTCATATGCTCTAATTTTTTCTCTAATTGAATCCAAAAATAAACTGAAGATAACAATTCGTCAAGTAATAATAAATATATTCACAAATGTGAGTGAAATCACGACATCTTGGATTTATTAATTGATCTTTAATTGCCTATGGGTTCTTCCCATAACAGGCTTTTAATTGTATTTTTTACAGCTTCTTTTTGGACTAGTTCTTCAACTTTGATTTTCTACCGTCTTCTTTTGTGACGGCTGATCGACATTTCAACCCATACTTTTTAACATTCCCTTATTGGGCACTCCCGCAGTTGTTAATCCATTATTTGTACGATTAGGTTCTTTCTTATCGCTTGTTTTAGCTTATTTGGATTGTTTTCTTGCTTATTTCGTAAACGTTTTGTGTTTAGGTGTTTGTTGGGTATTTTGTCTTGCTTTAACGGTTGCTTGTATGCACATTTATTTGTATGTTTATACCAGAAGATGACGTTCGAAACTGTACGATAACTACTAATTATATCAGAAAGTGATGGTACCAGCTCTTAAACTATACCGCAAGATGCAAGATGAGTACTACTATCTTTTAAATTATACCACAAGAAGGTGTTTCAACTGTATGCTAACTTCTAATTATACTACATGATAACGTTATATTTACTTTTAACCTTGAAAAGAGAGAGGCAGGAAAGGGGAGAGACGGTAACATTTAAAGGATCGTAAATGTTGAAATCTGTTTTATCATGTAGGTCCAAGATGCTGAATTCTGCCAGAAGGGTCTTAGCTCTAGAAACCAGATTCAAGAAGTTTCACTAAAATGTAGAGATTAGCCAAGAGGACCGTATTTCATGGAGCTCCAAATATAGGAAAAGTGAACCCTGGTAGAGTCACAGCTGTTGGAAACGGTTGTCTACACGTAAACAAGATGCCAAACATTCCAAAAGATACATGGAAATAAGATCATTAGAAAACCAAAGACGCGCACGGGAACCAGGTAGCGGAATGCGAAAAAGGCACATGTAAGGAAGATGACTGAAAACCAAAAAGGACCACGAAACAAGAAGGCGGAAAGCACATGAAAACAAAATGAAGAAATGCCAAAAATGCACATGTAAGCAAAATAGCGGAATGATAAAAAAGCAGGCACACATAAGCAAGATGACTGACAGCCGTATAGGGTAAATTAAGCAAACTGGCTGGGAACCAAAACGTAAACAAGATGGCAGAAAGACAAAAAAGGCACTCGCGAACAGAATGGTCTAATGCCAAAAATTCGCACTTAAGCAAGATAGCAGAAAGTCAAAAAGGCACACGAAAACAAGATGGGGGAATACCGAAACAAGATGGGTGAAAGTCAGTAAAGGCTACGACACAAGATGACGTGGAGCCATAAGGGTACAGGTGAATAAGATAGTGGAGATGGTAGAAAGCATACAGAACGAGAATGGCTTAAACGGCAACGTAAGCAAGATGGCGAATGTGAAAAAGTCATTCGTAAACAAGATGACAGAAAGCCAACAAAGCCACACGCAAACAAGAATGCCAAAAATGCGTACGTAAACAAGTAAAGTGCCAAAACTGCACAGGTGAACAAGATGGTGGATATAGTAACAAGACACCCGGAACGAAGATGGAACAAAGCCTAAGAGATAACGTAAACAAAATGGGGAATTCGAAAAAGGCACCCGTAAACAAGATGACAGAAAGTCAAAAAAGACACATGCAAACAAGGTGGCGGAATGCTAAAAATGCGCATGTATACAAGATGTCAGAAAGTCAAAAAGGCACACGGAAATAAGATGGCAAAACAAGTTGGTAAAATGTCTCATACGCACAAGACAACAAGATGGCGAAACACGGAAGCAAGATGGTGGAAAGTCTAAAGAGCACAAGGAAACAAGATGGTGGAAAGCCAAAAAAGCACAACGAAGATACTGGACTATGATAGACCACAATTCTAAATCAAGATGAAGAATCCAGTTTCAATAAGCTGCACAACTTTAATAATGTGCAATCTACAGGGATCTCCAAAAAGAAGAAACCAAAATACAAGGATAGAAGAGTAGAATGGAAAAGAATATGCTGGAGATCTTTTAAAATATGTAACTCTGAGGGAGTGGAAAAACAAAATAGGGGTTGAAGATATGGTCTAAAAAGAAGATGGCCAAATCGAGGATACATGAATTACCGATAAAGAAGATGATAAAAATAGGGAATGAAAACAATTTATGCAAAATTAAATTAAAATGGTGGGAATACTTTGAGTCATTAAAAAGCAGTTCAATGGTAATTAAGAACTCTAAAATGGCTTCCACATGCCACGATTCTTCTAATGCAATTGTATTTATTAGAACATAACATAACGTGTATGGATAAAGACACACTTCGTTGGCGTGATTTGCTCATCATACGCATTAATTTATTTTTTCGCACGTTACAAATCCTCATTAAGTCTAAAATACATGTTACAAGGTCTTTCTCTTATCTGTATGTAAAACAGTGGCTGTTACTGAAAGCGTATGGTTTTAATTTCTTAAATTATCTGTAAAATAATAATTTCAATGTATGTACGTGCATCAATGGACATGAAAGTATCAACTAGTCAAAACCCTTCAGAAGCGTAATTTTCTCATTAGGTCTAATTTTTTTCCCAACTTAAAATTTATTAGTTAGATTTAAAATAAGCCGTAACTGCCAAAAATTATAATTCAGTGACGCAATTTCCTTATGAATTTCGTTTTGTCACATACAATTTAAAACCTAATGTATTCTTATTTAATCCAAAATCTGAAAAGAACAGGTAACATTACATCAAGTAAAGATATGCAGTAAAATAATTATCTCATTGGTTCTAATTCTAGCTACGAAGTGTGCTGCAGTTTTGGTACCTACAGTAACAACCTTGGCTCATTTGTTCAAAAGTTTTCATTACAAAGAAAATTTGATTTAAGATAAACGGCAAGTAACTAAACCTCCATTGGGTATACACTTCAATAAAGTTATGTTTTAACGTGGCCCTCGTTATCTTCTATCATTGTAAATGTTTTCGCTTGGCCTAAAATTAAATGTCGAAAATAAAATCTTATTGGATCTCAGGCATACTGCAGCTAGATTGGATTAAGATCAGATTAACGTTAAAAGAATTTTATCACTAGTTCTAATTTTCTCTTTACAAATTTAAAATTTAAAACAAACATTTCTAATTAAATACTAAACGTTGGGTAATCTTGATATTCGTTCCACTTTTTCTTGGTTTGTTTGATAATTTAAAATTTTATTATTTATTTAAAACAGATTTTCTCACTAGTTCTAATTTTTTACAAATTTATAACAAACATTTCGCATTAAAACTAATTAAACGTTAAATATTCTTATTATTTGCTCTAAATTTTCTTAGTTTGTTTGATAGTTTAAAATTTCATTACTTATTTAAAATATTTTCTCACTAGTTCCAATTTTAGCTGAAGAAATTTAAAGCAAGCATTTCTCATTAAATCTAACTAAACGTTAGATATTCTTATTATTTGCACTAAATATCATTACATTGTTTGATGCTTAAGAATTTTATTATTTTATTATATTTTTTCTGTTACCTTTTTTAGTTTGTTTAATACCTAAAATTTCATAGTTTATTTAAATATGTTCTCAATTATTCCAATTTTTCTTACAAATTTAAAACAAACATTTCTTATTAAACTTAACTAAACGTTAGGTATTCATGTTATTTGTTCCATTTTTTCTTAGTTTATTTGATACTTAAACATTTCATTATTTATTTAAAAGATATTCTCATTAGTTCTAATTGTTTATTTACAAATTTAAAACAAACATACTTCATTAAATCAAAACGTCAGATATTTTTATTATTTGCTTTAATTTTTCTTAGTTTAAAATTTTATTTATTTAAAGGGTTTTCTCACTAGCTCCAATTTTTTTATTACAAATTTAAAACATACATTTCTCATTAAATTTAACTAAACATGTGATATCCTTATTGTTTACTCTAATTTTTCTTAGTTTGATCGATACCTTAAAATTTTATTATTTATTTGAAAGGCTTTCTTACTAGTTCTAATTTTTTTTGCAAATTTAAATCAAAAATTTATAATTATATCTAAATAAACGTTAAATATTTTTATTCTCTTATTCTTAGTTTGTTTGATATTTTAAGATTTCATTATTTATTTAAAACTTTTTCTCACTAGTTCTAATTTTTTCTACTAATTTAAATCAAACATATCTGATTAAATCTAACTAAAATTCTTATTATTCCTACCAATTCAAAATAAACATTTATCATTAAATCTAATTACACGTATACGGTATTCTTATTATTTGCTCTAATAAAAATAAAAGTTTGTTTGGTACGTTAAAATTGAATTATTTTTTTAGATTTTCTCACTAGTTCTAATTTTTTATTATAAATTTTAACACACATTTCTTATTAAATCTAACTAAACGTGTGATATTCTTATTATTTGCTGAAATTTTTCTCAGTTTGGTGGGTACTGTAGGATTACATTGTTTATTTAAAATATTTTCTCACTAGTTCTAATTTTTTTGCAAATTTAAACCAAACACATATTTCTTAGTTTGTTTGAGATATTAAATTTTCATTATTTATTTAAAACATTTTCTCACTAGTTCTAATTTTTTTTAATAATTTAAAAAACATATCTGATTAAATCTAACTAAACGTTAGGTGTTCTTATTATTCTTACCAATTCAAAACAATCGTTTCTCGTTAAATATAACTAAACGTGTGATATACTCATTATTTTCTCTAATTTTTCTTAGTTTGTTTGGTACTTTAAAATTTCATTATTTATTTAAAATATTTTTTCACTGGTTCTAACTTTTCACAAATTTACGGGTAATATTTCTCGTTAGATCTAAGTAAACGTTAGAAATGCTTGTTTGAAACCTTAAAATTCCATTATTTATTTTAAAAAAATTCTCACCAGTTCTAATTTCTTCTTTATAAATGTAAAACATTTTTTTTAATAAATCTAATTAAATGTTAGATATCTTTATTACTTGCTCTAATTTTGTTTAGTTTGTTGATACTTTAAAATTTCCTTATTTATTTGAAAGCTTTTTTCTCACTGGTTCTAATTTTTGTTTTTAAATTTAAAACAAACGTTTCTCATGAAGTCTAACTAAACGTGAGATATTCTTATTATTTGCTCTAATTCTTCTTAGTTTGTTTGATACCTTGAAATTTCATTATTTTTTTGAAAAGTTTTCTTACTAGCTCTAATTTTTTGTTGCAAGTTTAAACAAAACATTTATTACTAAATCTAAGTAAATTTTAACTATTCTTATTTTTTGCTGAAATTTTTCTTAGTTTGTTTGATATTTTAAAATTTGATTATATATTTAAAACATTTTCTCACTAGTTCTAATTCTTTTTACTAATATAAAACGAACATATCTGATTAAATCTAACTAAACCTTACGTATTCTTATTATTATTATTATTATTACCAATTAAAAACAAACTTATCTCATTAAATCTGATTACTTCTTCTTAGTCTTATTATTTGCTCTAGTTTGTCTAAGTTTGTTTGGCACTTTAAAATTGAATTATTTTTTAGATTTTCTCACTAGTTCTAATTTTTGTATTATAAATTTTAAAACAAAGATTTCTCATTATATTATTTGCTGTAATTTTTCTTAGCTTGTTTGGTACTTTAAGATTATTATTTAAAATATTTTCTCACTAGTTCTAATTTTTTCCTTACAAATTCAAAACAAACATTTTTCATTAAATCTCACTAAACGTGTGATACTCTTATTGTTTGCTCTAATTTTTCTTAGATTGGTACTCTAAAATGTCGTTATTTGTTTAAAAGATTTTTCACTAGTTCTAATTTTTTCCTTACAAATTCAAAACAAACATTTTTCCTTAAATCTGACTAAACGTGTTCGTATTGGTTGCACTAATTTTTCTTAGATTGTCTGACACCAGTTAAGAGTTTTTTCCTTCAAAACTTGGTTTGTTTCATACTTTAAGGTTTCATTATTTATTTAAAAGATATTTTCACTAGTTCTAATTTTTTCCTTATAAATTCAAAACAAACATTTCTCATTAAATCTAACTAAACGTGTGATATTCTTATTGTTGGCTCTAATTTTTATTAGATTGGTACTTTAAAATGTCGTTATTTGTTTAAAAGATTTTTTCACTAGTTCTAATTTTTTCCTTACAAAATTCAAAACAAACATTTCTTATTAAATCTAACTAAACCTTGTCATGTTCGTATTGTTTGCATTAATTTTTCTTAGATTGCTTGAGACTCTAAATTTCGTTATTTATTTAAAAGATGTTCTCACTAGTTCTCATTTTTTCCTTACAAATTCAAAACAAAAGTTTCTCATTAAATCGAACTAAACGTGTGATATACTTATTTTTTCTAATTTTTCTTAGTTTGTTTGGTAATTATTTGTTTAAAAGGTTTTCTCACTAGTTCTAATTTTTTCACTGCAAAGTTAAAGCAAAAATGTTTTATTAAATATAGTTAAATGTTAGATATTTTTATTACTTGCTCTAATTTTTTTGTTGATACTTTAAAACTTTCTTATTTATTTAAAATATTTTCTCACTGGTTCTAATTTTTTTACAAATTTACGACAAATATTTCTCGTTAGATCTAACTAAACGTGTGATATTCTTATTGTTTGTTCTAATTTTTATTAGATTGGTACTAAAAAATGTCGTTATTTGTTTAAGAGATTTGTTCACTAGTTCTAATTTTTCCCTTACAAAATTCAAAACAAACATTTCTTATTAAATCTAACTAAACCTTGTCATGTTCGTATTGTTTGCACTAATTTTTCTTAGATTTCTTGAGACTCTAAAATTTCGTTATTTATTTAAAAGGTGTTCTCACTAGTTCTCATTTTTCCTTACAAATTCAAAACAAACGTTTCTCATTAAATCGAACTAAACGTGTGATATACTTATTTTCTCTAATTTTTCTTAGTTTGTTTGGTAATTATTTGTTTAAAAGGTTTTCTCGCTAGTTCTAATTTTTCCACTACAAAGTTAAAGCAAAAATGTTTTATTAAATATAATTAAATGTTAGATATTTTTATTACTTGCTCTAATTTTTTTGTTGATATTTTAAAACTTTCTTATTTATTTAAAATATTTTCTCACTGGTTCTAATTTTTTCACAAATTTACGACAAATATTTCTCGTTAGATCTAACTAAACGTTAGAAATGCTTGTTGTTTGCTCTAATTTTTCTTAGCTTGTTTGAAACTTAAAAAGATTTTCTCACCTGTTCTAATTTCTTCTTTATAAATTTATTAAATCTAATCAAATGTTGATATTTTTATTACTTACTCTAATTTTTTTTAATTTTTTGATACTTTCAAATTTCGTTATTTATTTAAAAGGTTTTCTCACTGGTTCTAATGTTTTTCAAATTTACAACAAACGGTTCTCATTAAATTTATCCACATTTTAAAAATGCATGTTAGTTGCTCTAATTTTTCTTGGTTTGTTTGATACTTTAAAATGTCATTGTTTATTTGAAAGTGTGCTTGTTAGCATAAAAAAATGTTTCCTTATTAGTTTAAAACAAGGAACATATTTTATTAGATTTAAGATGAACAACTTATTACGAAATGTCAACTAATGGTAAAGTTTTGCTCCAATACAGCACCTTCCTTATTTGTGTGAACATAAAGGCATTTTTTTCTAAAATTTAAAACAAACAAATTCTCCTTGGATCTAAAATGTAATACATACTCGTTTGCCATAAAATTATACTAATCGTTACCAGGTTAAATTGGGATTTAATATCAGTAAGCAATTTGTTAAAATAATTAGGCCTAATGAGAGCGTCTTTGTTGTCGGTTACATATTAACTGACGGGTCAAATTATTATTGATTTAAGTTCAAACTGCCTTAATCACTCTAACTAATCTTTTAGATTTACTAATAATGTTAGGTCAAATGAAAATATTTGATAATTAACATAATTGTGATGTTTTTAACACAATTTAAGCTTTAATTATAAAAAGTACTCAATGCGAGAGTTAAAATGTCAATAATTTAAATGTTACTTCATTATAAAGTTTGCCTTTTTTAGGCTTGATGATATTATTATCATCGACAAATTGTCTTGAATCGGACCTTTGTTAATTATATTTGAGATACGTCAAAATTAGGACCAATGAGAAACATTGCTCCAATAACAAGTAATATTTATAAAAACAGGCTTAAAATAATTGCAATTAGAAATTTTAGTTCCAATGGGAAAAATGAGAAAAGTTAAATGTATCTTATTTATGATAATAAATTGGGTAACCAGCTTTTTTCGTTAATCCTCATTTGAAAAAATTCGCATATAATGCAAATAGAGATTAGTTGAAGTAGGTAGAGTATAATGCCAAAGGCATTTTAATCGAAAAATTGGGTCGGATTCGGTACACCCCTGCCAGGAGGCGCTAAGAAGTATAAGTAAAGGGTTAAATTTACATAATCGTGGTATTATCATTTCCGAAACATGTTTTGGTTTTAACAATGTCTTTACAACCATTTTTATTCTTTAAGAGTCACTCAAGTGTGAGTTTTCCCTTATTGAATTATTGAAAGGGTTGAAAAGTTTAGGGTTCATTATCATCACTAACTTATGCTACGATTGACGTCTTTTTTATTAATAATTGTCGATAGGGTTGGGTTAATGTCGATTTGGGGGTGTGAGGGGGTTGTATCAATATTTTACTCCTTGAAATTGTTCATAAGCATAACAGAAATATTGGAAAAGAATGCATAAAAAATAAACCTTTTTCTGTTGCATAAAAAGCGCTTGCGTGTTAGGATTTTCCCTTGTCCCTCTACACCTCTCTGTCTAACAATATTGATTTTCATATTATTTTTCTTTGTCCAACTTTAGTACTGACCTCCGATACCTCAAATTTTATTCACCAGGACATCGATTTTCCTTTCTTATCTTTTTTCACGATTTTTTATTGTGCTATTCACTTCTTGCACTCGTATATCAAGTTTTCCACCTTTTTATGTTGACACTTTAGACCTTGACGGAAACATTTAATACGTTTTTGTATGTAAAAAGTAGAGGTGAAGGTTTAATTGTCTCTATTCTGTACGTCTCCTGTTACTTTCGCTGTTGGAATTAATTTAATCGTTCTTACTGTTCAGCTTGTAGCAATTTAAATATATCAACTACGTAGAAATTTTTTTCTATTTCAATTTTATCTTTTATTCTGACAAGTAAGGTTTTCGTGAGCTTCAATAAAAAGAAAACAGTCAAGGAAAACATTTCTGAAATTCTTGTTGAGATTGGATTGGAAAATAAAACGTAATTTTTCTATGAGGTACGTGTTAAAAATTAATTGTGTTTTTAAGGTTATTGTATCGTCGTACTTAATGCTGGGTTTTATTACGGTACCGTTAATGACTAAAATTTATAAAGCACCATTAAAAAAAGTGATGATCAAAACAACCATCACTTTGAACAATTCAGAAGTGGTACCAGCGCGGTACCGTTGCAAACCAGACTTGAACTAAACTTAAAAACTTAAAGTACCACGAACAGCGTCACTTTTTTTTAGGTTCTAAAATAAAAGCACAAAGTGCAACATTCTTAATTGGTAGTAGCACGATGGTACCACTAGTACTAACTAATGTGAGTAATGAGCAACTAAAAAGGCGTGCTTTTGGCTAAAATTTACGTAGTACCGTTAAGCGAAACCAGATCATTTTAACAAGACTATAAATTTTTAACAACATGGAAATGGTACCGATAGGGTACCACCATAAAAATTTCCACATTTTTTGTGTTTCAAGTCCCTACACTGCCTAAGCATAAAATAGACTTGATATCTTTTGTGAGAGATAATGGTAATAGAAGTAATTGTAATTATAGTAATCCTGGTATCTTCTAAATGGTACGACTGATAGAAAATCGCACGTAAGTTTATATGAAAGACGAACTAATGGAGTTCATACTGGAGTTTAAACTAGATTTATACTACCACTGGTAACATAATTGCAAATCCAAGGTACCGACAAGCAAGAGCTTCTACTAATAGTCTTTTTTTTATACAACTCGGTATTGGTACCGTTACAAAGATTTTTTGTCTTGTAAGTCCTTACATTAACTAACAATAAAACATATCTAATATATTTTGTCGTCGATAATTGTAATAAAACAACTGCCCTACAGTACCTCACAGTTGCTGTTTAATTTCAAAGGCTTTTATTTTGATTTTTTGAGGAGTGGTTACACTGGATTAAAAATTAACCGTGACAAACAAAATCCAGCACTTAAAATACCTCCCAACTATGAATTGACTTGCAGCACCAACATTTGTTTAGCTCCTATGACAACAACACAGAGTGTAACATTCCTAATTGGTAGTACCACTAATTAATGTAAGCAATAAGTAATGTAAAAGACACATTTTGGTAAAATGCAAGATGATGAAAGTGGTACCCATAGGGTACCATCACAAAGATTCCCACATCTTTGTGATAATTTTAATAGAAACAATTGTTGTTTAATTTTAAGATTCTACCTCAAAGTGCGGTATTTTCTATTAAACGTTACCACTAGATTTAAAAACGTTTGTTGGGTCTAAATTCATAGTAGTAGTAAAAGTATGTTACTCCAGCAACAGGTAAGTATTACAATTTATACAGTTACATTAAAGGAATGATATTGATTTAGTTACCTTTGCAAGAACGCACTTGTATTATACCGTGTAAGATTTAAACGTTTGTCAGGTTTAAATTAATACACTTTATATGGTACCATCAAAGGAAAGATTCATTTAGTTTATTTTTCAAAGAGGCACTTGAATTACAAAATCTAAATCTAAGTATTTACAAACAGAACATGGTACTACTGCCACGTTTTCTAAATGGTACCACTGATAGAAAAGTATAAAGCGCCCGAGAACTTATAAGAAAAACGAACTAATGGATTTAATGCTGGTATTTAGGTTAGAATTATAGTACCACTGGTAAAAATCTGCAAATCCAAAGTACCGACGAGTAAGAGCTTCAGTTCGTTTGGTACTAAGCCTTAATAGTCCTGATTTTAGACCATTTGTGTCGGTACCAATGAGGTGCCCTTACAAATTTATTTTTTTGTGTCTGATAAGTCCTTACGTTAACTAGTAATAAAGTTTGGTATCTTTTTCCGTCGATAATTGCAATAGAAACTACTGTTATTACAGTACGCCTGCTGTTTAATTTCATTAGTGGCAATTCGAAGTGTGAGTATTTATTTTAATTTTTTGAGAAATAGTTCCACTGGATTTGAAATGTAACCACTATTAAGAATGTGGTGATCCAAACACTTTGAACAATTCAGAAATGATACTAACGTACTACCGTGGCAAACAAAAACCAGCTCTTATAATACCTTATAACTAAGACTTACAGTACCACCAACAGAGTGAATTTTTGTTTAGTTTCTAAGATAAAAATACTAAATGCGGCATTCTTAATTGGTAGTATGTTGTCGCTTATTTATACACAGACGCTCTATGGCACTATGGTACTACCATTATCAATTAATATAAGCAATACGCACTGCAAAAGACGTAATTTTGCTAAAATTTAAGTAGTGCCGTTAAGCGAAATCGGGTCATCTTAAGAAGACCATAAATTTTGAACACTGAAGTGGAACCAATAAGGTATCATCACAAAAATTTTCCACATTTTTGGTGTTATAAGTCAGTTCACTGTCTAATCATAAAACATATTTGATATCTTTTGTGCATGATTATTGCAATAGAGATAATTGTTTTTACAACACTTTGTTTAATCTCCAAGATGGCACACCAAAGTATACGATTTTATTTTAATTTTTTTAAGGGTGCCACTAAATTTATAAACGTTAGGCGGGTTTAAATTAATAATATCCCTACTAAAAACATGTTACTCCATAGTACCCACAAGCACTATTACAATTTATATGGTACCAACAAAGGAAAGATTCATTTAGTTAACTTTTCAAGAGGGTATTATAAAATTTAAGTCTAAGTGCATCATTATTTACAAACAAATAATGATGCTACTGCCATTGTACTATAAAGCACAATTTTTTCAGTAACAATGATATTTTCTAAATGGTACCATGGAACCGTATAATTCGCACCAAAATTTATAGGAATGTCGAAGTAATTAATTTCATGCTGGACTTATATACCGCTGGTAAATAAGATACAAGTCTAAGGTATTGACGAGTTAAAGCTAAAATCTATTTGGTACCACTAATATTTATCATTTTAAGAAGAGTATAAATTGTGAAGCACCTGGTATTGGTACCAACACCATTACAAAAAAGTCCGTAAACTGACAAGAAATAAAATGGATTTAATATATTTTGCTGTCGATAATTGTAATGGAAACAACTGCTTTTACAGTACCTCACAATTGCTGTTTAATTTCAAAAGAGGCACTTCAAAGTGTAGGTTTTTATTTTGAAAAATGGCTCCACTGAATTTAATTTATCCACTATTAAAAGGGGTTGTGATCTAAGCAACAATCACTTTGAACAATTTAGAAGTGGTACCAACGTAGCACGGTGACAAAATCCAGCACTTAAGGTGCCTCATAACTAACATATAGTACCACCAGCACCGTCAATTTTTGTTTAGTTTCTAGGATGAAAACTCAAAGTACAATATTCTTAATTGGGAGTATGTTACCTCGTATCTAGACATGGACCGGGACCGGGTCATTTTATAAATTATAAATTATAAATTTTGAACATGCAAGTGCTACCAATAAGGTACCATTACAAAGCTTTCCCCATTGTTTGTGTTATAAGGGGCACTGCCCTAATTATAAAATATATACTTGATATTTTTTGCGTTTAATAATTACAATAGAAACAATTGTTTTTACAACACCACAATTGTTTAATTCCCAATGTGACACCTCAAAGTGCACCAATTTTATTTTGGTTTTCTATTGAATGGTACCACTTCATTTAAAAATATTTGATTAATGGTACCAATACTAAAAATATGCTACTCCACAATACCAAGAAGTAAGTATTATAGTTTATATGGTACCATCAAGGGAACGACTCATTTAGTTCATTTTTCTAGAAGGAATTTGAAATATAAACTGTAATTTGTTGAGAAATGGCTCCACTGCATTTGATATTTAACCCCTATTAAAAAAGGTGGTGATGCAAACAACAATCACTTTGAACAATTTAGAACGGGTACCAACGTGGCACCGTGACAAACAATATCCAACATTTAACGTACCTCACAACTAAAACGTGTAGTACGAACAGCAGCGTCAATTTTTGTTTGGTTTCTAAGATGAAAACATTCTTAATTGGTAGAACTTTATCGCTTATCTAAACATGGACGCTATGTAGCGCTATGGTACCACTAGTACTAATTATTGCAAGGAATAAGTAATTTAAAGACGAAGTTTGCTACAATTTATGTTGTGCCGTTAAGCACAATCGGATCATTTTAAAGAGACTCTAAATTTTAAACAGTGATGGTACCACTAAGGTACAGTCACAGAGTCCCTACATTCCCCTAATCATAAAATATGTTTGACATATTTTGCGCGTGATACTGGAAATAAAACTAATTGCATTTACAACGCTCCACAATTGTTTAATTTTTATGACACCTTAAAGTACAGAATTTTATTTTGATTTTCTATTAAACGGTACCACTTAGGTAACATTCCTGAAAAGTAATATTGTTTCACAAAGTAGGTGCAGGTGTTTAATATCTATAATGCAAGTTGCTATGGTTTCCATGTAAACGTTCAGCACAAACTATGGTACCATTAGTTAAACATCTTCTAATTCATGGTACCAAGATGTCAAAAGTACAGTCCATGTAGTACTATTTAATGAAGGTTGCTTATCTAATTAACCTTTTAAGAAGGTAGCGATTGGACGCGATATAGCAGTAATACTACTATGGTAATATTCAAGAAATATAATAATTTCATCAAAAAGAGTAAGTCTGGATACAAAATTATGTATCGTACACAACAATAGTGCTATCAAGTTTTATTTTTGCAATACATCATAGCGGCCCTTTGATACCTAAGACACACCTTTAATCTTTTGTATAATATTGGTGTAAAACGGTGCTACATATCACGACATATGGGGTCGACGAACCAAGAACCTTTATGTTGACCTCGAAACCAAATTTTCGGTGCCATTTGTAAAACATGGTACCAAATGACCAGAGCTACATTTTACGCAGTAGCGTTAAAGAAAATATGCTCATTTCAATATCTTTTTAGAGTCCAATAGTACCGCTACTACCACATTGCTGAAAATTGGTAATTATATTGAAAAGTGTAAGTATAAATATAAATTTAACTTGTATGTGGTACTACCAACGGACGATTTTACAGTACTCAAAAATTGCTATTAACGAAACAAGAAAGTGATTTTGCACACTAGAGTGTGTTTTTAATCTTAGATAACTGTAGAAACTAAAATTATGGTCTTTTAATAATGAAACTAGTCCATGGTACCAACAACTAGGACCTGTAATTTACAGTACTGCCAACATAAAGATGATTTTTGAATTCAAGTAGTACCGCTACTGCAGTAAAATTTCTGACAAATTGTGGTACTGTGGTTAAGGAATACCTTCATTTATGGCACCAAGAAGTAAGAAAAACACTGTGTAGTATCATCGAAATGGTCATGCCGGTTTATTTATCTTTTTAGCGCGGAAATGGTTTATCGCAATGCAGTAGTAGTACTACCGCAATAGTTTTAATAAAATGTGGTACCGTTAGTATAACGTCTCCTAACAAATGATACCAAGAAGTAGGAGCAATCTGTGTGGTTCTAATAAAAGGACGATTCTTTTTAGTTGAAGCAATATTCTACAGTAATTCTGGCCATAATTAAGGAACACCTTACTTATCCTACCAAGAAGTAAGAGCTGCTATATAAGTGCCATCATTAAAATGAAGGTGTTTATTAAATTAAAGTTTTAGTATACACTACCTTTTAAGCAGCGAATGGTTGTACACAAAGTAGATGTACCAATATGTTAATATTCTACAAATATTGTGATTTTATTGCAATTTGTGAGGCTTCCACCTGAAGGTACTAGTATTTAAGTAATGTTGATATCTCTGTAACGATAAGGAATATTGCACACAGTACTACATAGTATAATAGTAGTACTATTACTGTAGTGCTAATATGATTATGATCAGCATAAAATTTTGTTTACACTAATCCTAGCCGCAAGGACCCCCGCTAGTACTTAAATATTTTCTTGCCTATATCTCCGATGTTCATGGAGGAATCTGCCTGACTAGCAATATCAGGGTATATTATGTAATAAACAAAATGTATGCCTACTATTTAAAATTCCATCAAAAGAATATCGTGGACTGATAAGAGAGCGAGTGAGCAAGCGAGTAAGAAATTCAGTGACGAAAATAATAAGCTACCGCTATCGTTTAAAATTTTTATTTTGATCAACATAATAGTGGTACTACTCTGGAACCATTACGAACAAATTTACGATTGTTTAATATTTAAGGTGTAAGGTCAAGTAGAAAATTATCGTTGATACAAAATAATATACTGGCAAACATTGATTTTACAGTACTTCACTGACGCTGTTTAATTTGTAAAATGGTACTTGAAAGTGGAATTTTACCATTGTTAGATAGCGAAACTATTTCATTGCATTTTAGGGATAACAAATTTTTGGCATTGAACTTGGAGTCAGGTGTTTGAGTACTAAGAGGTGGCAATAAAGGACAAGAATTGTACCAATCTAAATGGTACACTGTAATTATTAAGACAACATTTTTATAAAGGTTAACCATTTGTGAAGCAGTTAATATTGGTACCATCATAGTACTATAAATAATTACTGTATTTGCTTTACCGCGCATACGTGTAAGTAGTACACCATCTTCAGATGGTGCCAAAAATTGTATTTACGGTACCGTATTATTACTGTTAAGTCTTTAACACAAAACCGGTTTACGGTACTACTGATAAACATCCTCCTATTTTTTCTTTGGTTTTTCACCAACTTTCAAGACATTGCCAAGTTGAGTACTTTGGCGCTATCTAATGAGTATAATACGTTTCTTGATTGTATTAAGGGTTTATAAAGTGCTACCAAAAGTACTACATACAGTTTTTCTTAAAGTATTATTAAACTTAACGCAAGTTTTCTCGAAATTAAGCTAATATAAGCAAATATCAACTTAATACTTAATGGTACTGTTTAAGTACTACTGAACATTTTAAATAATTCTATAGCGAACTCCAAAACAGTTAAGAGCGCATTTTTACTTTTACCTGTCACTAAAGCCTTGTGTAGAAAAATAATTAAGATGAACTAGTATAGTACCAACTGGTACCATTTATAGTACCACTTCGATCAAATACAAAATTTATAAACGTTTTATTCACACATATACATATTTACACTTTATTATAAATAATAAACTGTTTGAGCACTTAGTTTTTATTTTGGAAAACAAAATAACTTACTGAAAACACCCTGTAATTAACAAAATAAGACTAAAGTTTTAGTATTCCTTTTTCATTGAAATACCAGTTTGTGTGAAATAAACTAGAAAATACTTGAACGTTATTGAAAGAACAGATGGAATTATCGGAAGAATGAAGGATGTAATATAATAGAAGAAAATGAAATTATTTCGCACAGTATGTGCCATCGTCTTATGTTGAATCAAGCCTTGTCAATCCGAAAATTGGAAACATTAAAAATTCCTACTTTTTTTTATTTGTTATTCAAGTATACTTTTACATTTCTCTTTATAACGTTATCCAACAAAATTCAATAAGGTGTTGTATTAAAAATGAATTATTTAAATGCTTAGTAAGTTAGTCCTTAGACGGTGAGCCTTTTTTCATAAAAAATAATGATATTTAACTAATATTGCATGAGAATGTCATAGTAACACAAAATAAATGAACATGAAGTACTTTTATTTAAAGAGCAATTAAACTATTCTCTTAAGAATGGTACTGCAAATAATTATTATTATTATTTTATTAGTAGTACCCCAATCCAGCTTTTGTTGATTAGACGATGACAAGCTAAAGGTTCTCATGCTACTGAATTTCCTTCACTTTTAGTGAGTAGTACCGCAACTGAATGTTGGTACTGTGATTCAAATCTTTAATCCATACTATATTTAAATTCTAAAGTATGAAGGTGGTACCGTAGAAATCAACTGTTAGTACTTACGTTGTGGTTGTGTTTGAACTGGTTTTGATAAAGTTTGAAATACTACACACAAAGGAATGTGTATAAGTGCTGATGGTACTTAGCAGTACTATTTGTAGTGGTGTAGTTGTGTTTTGCTGAGTGATTCCCCAGTACTATACCTGTATGAAAAATTATTAATTTTAAATTTGTCTAAAGTTGGAACATAGTACCTTTGGTACTGCACAGAATTATTAATATTAAGTATTAGTGTAAAACAAATAGGTCCAAATCGTCAAGATTGTAAATACGTATATTTTTATTCAAATATGCAGTGGTACTGCAAACGGTACCGAACAAGAAAATCAAGTAAATCACATATATGAAATTTATAAATATGACATTAATTCACATGACATTTGTATTAAAACAATTTTTACATAAAAATATTATATGTCAGATTTTGGTACCGTTAATGAAGGGTTTGCAGTATTACTGTTTGATTCCTACGTATTTTTTTGTGTTTGATGACATCTTTAACACACGGTTCCATTTACACTAATACTACTGGTACAGAATATGTGTGGTGCTATTAATTAAGAAATATTTAATCCACAAAATTTCTAAAAATTTTCGAGGTACCATTAATGCGGTACTATTGAAATTAAGAAATTGCCAACGTATAACTAATACATTAAAAACAATTAATAATAGTATCGTTTTGTGTACTAGTGATATCAATATGATGAAATTATTAGTACGATACTTTACTGTGTGTTTTATATTCTGCTTATGGTACCGTTGTAGTGCTATTACTTAAATATTCGTAACCTTCACATTTTATCTAAACGGTTTCTCTGCACGTAATATCTTTGAGTTAAGAAATTGAAAAATTTCTTTTATCTTCTCTTCTCTTCTCATGGTACTTCTGCAGTACTATTACTTAAAATCTCTGTCACTATTACGTTTTTTTATTTAAAAATCACACGATCAATTTTTTCAGAAAAAAAATATAATTTACCTTAAAAATATAGATGTACCACTAAGGTACCGTTAAGACTCAGAAAGTACTGCGTACACTAATACAATAAAAACGGCAATGAATAACAACGTAATATTTCTTATACTACTATTTTTAGTAAAGTACTATTTATGTTCTCCTTACAATACCGCAGCAGTACTGCTACGTAAATTATTAGTACAAGCTTGACTTCTTATGGTACTGTTGCAATACTAATATTTCATAAGCTACACGTTTTTACTTAAAAAGCTTCAACACGTGACAACAAATTGGAAAATTTCGTAAAGATTTTCTACTATTAATAAAATAAGACTTGCGGTACTATTAAAACAAAGATACTGTTTTTTACACTAATGAAGTAATAACAATGAATCACAGTGTATTTATTTTTATTGGTGTTATTATTAGTCGGATACTTCACTTTACTTTCATACACTGCTCATGGTACTTTTGCAGTACTATTACTTAAAATCTTTGTAACTTTTACGTTTTTTAATTTAGTAAGCTTTAACACGTAGTCAATTTGGGCTGATCGCAATTTTTTCAGAACATTTTAGAAATGTATGTTACAAAGTAAACGTGCCACTAAGGTACCGTTAAGACTGAGGAAGTGCTTCTTACATTCACTAATACAATAAAAACGGCAATAAATAACAACGTGACATTTTATATTTAGTGGAGTTGATCGGCCTATTTCCACAATTTATGATTTTTGAACGGGACGTTTCGGAAGCAGACTCTGCTTCCGTCATCAGGCTTAGTCCTGAGAAGGACTGTTTTCGCACTTGAGTCGAATTCATATGTTATATATATTTTTCCCAAGCACTTGACTACTCTTAGATTCGAACCTGGTACCTTTCACTTACTAGTCTGACACCTTTGCCACTGAGCCAGGAGTAATCATATATATATATATATATATATATATATATATATATATATATATATATATATATATATTTCGTGGTTGCGCAGAAGTTTATTGCGCATGTTGCAGTAACTTGTTGCGCAGGTATATTGCGCTTAAGCTCTTTGCGCATTATTGGAATCCAATGGTTTCATTTCTACACTAGCTTGGCTTATTGGATTTTCTGCTAGTGCGATGTAGTGCTTCTTTGAGTTTTCGACGAGTTGTGTTCTCGTCCTTTGCCACTATCTGTATGTTATCCCATTGGATGTGGTGGTCTTCGTTCCAGACATGTTCGGCGATTCTTGATCTTTCTATTTCGCCCTTGCGGACGTTGTTCTTATGTTCCTGTGTTCTCACTTTGAGTGGTCTACTGCTCTCTCCTATGTATGCTCTGTCACATTCGCATGGTATGTTATATACACAATTCTTGTAATTCTGATCTTCATTGTATGGTTTGGTTTTGGTTAGTATTCCCCTGAGCGTTCTGGTCGATTTGAAGGCAGTGCGTATCTTGTATTTACTGCCTACCCTTCGTATTTTGTCTGAAATACCTTGTAAATATGGTATTATCGCTGTATATTTAGGTTCTTCTTTTTCGGTTACCCTTTCCCTGTTTAGGTTAGCTGTTAGATCGGGGTAGCCATTTTCTTTGAGTGTCCTAGCGGTATTTTCTTTTTCTTTGTTCAAGTCCTCTTGTTTTGAGCATATCGTTTTTGCTCTATCGTACAAGCATTTTGCCACACCTAACTTCACGTTTTTGTGGTGATTGGAGTTGTAGTGTAGGTGCCTCCCGTGTGGATAGGTTTCCTATATACACTTGTCGTGAAAGTGTTGTCATTCCTGTGTACAAGTACATCCAGGAATGGCAGTTTTGTTCCGACTCCAATTCCATTGTGAATTTTATGGAGGTGTGCGGCTATTTAGATAATCTAGGAATTCATCTAGCTCATGCTTGCCGTGTTGCCAAACTACGAAAGTATCGTCCACGTATCTAAGCCACATCCTTGGTTTCTCTGTGAATTCGGATATCGCTTAGTCTTCAAAGTCTTCCATATATATATATATATATATATATATATATATATATATATTGCTCACTAGGGTGATAGTGGGGAACCCATCGCCATCCCAAACTCTTGTTGATAGAATTTGTCTTCTACCTGGAAATATGTAGTTCTAGTGCATATTGTCAGAAGTTCCTTTATTGTGTTTACCGAGAGCTGCGTGCGTTCGTCTAACGTTTCATCCTTTTCCAGCTTATCTCTTATGATAGTGCCTTATCGGTAGGTACATTTGTGAATAGACGAGAACGAAATGCAGGTGCTAGACAAAGGCTTGAACTATGCGATAAGACTGAGGTATATTCCGAAAGTAGATTTAATAACCGTACTCGAAGAAACAGCTATGAAATTAGATCCTGAAGAAACCGAAGAATACAGAAGTAAGATTAGATCAGTCCTAGATTCATCTAGGCGAACTGAACCTAACCTCTCTAACCTAGAAAGGAGAGCGGCCATTTCCCTTAAGAATGACCCATCGATCAAAATTCTGCCGGCAGACGAAGGAAACGCGACTGTGGTAATGGATATGGACACTTACAGCAATAAGATCCATGAACTACTAGACGGGGGCGAGTACAAACAAATACCAAAAGACCCCACACCATCAATCGAAAGACGGATATACCTGACGCTGGCGAAACATAAGGGGGAGTTCTCCGACTACCAGAGAACTAGACTTACCCCACACTACAGCAAACCTCCGCATCTGTACGGCCTACCAAATATTCACAAGTAGGGAATTCCTCTGAGACCAACTGTGAGCTCGAGAAATTCACCTTGCCACCCATTAGCACACTATCTGCTAGGTATCATCACACCTCTATCGGGAAAAACCGAGTTTATGATCAAGAATACGCAGCACTTCGTGGAAACCAAACTTCCAACCAAACCACGAAGAAATACTGGTAAGCTTCGACATTGTGAGTCTATTCACAAATGTGCCTACCGATAAGGCACTAAGTATCATAAGAGACAAGCTGGAAAAGCATGAAACGTTAGACGAACGCACGCAACTCTCGGTAAACACAATAATGGAACTTCTGGCAATATGCATTAGAATTACATTTTCCAGATAGAAGACAAATTCTACCAACAAGAGTTTGGGATGGCGATGGGTTCCCCACTATCACCCATAGTGAGCAATATATATGGTAGACTTTGAAGACTAAGCGATATCCGAATTCACAGAGAAACCAAGGATGTGGCTTAGATACGTGGACGATACTTTCGTAGTTTGGCAACACGGGAAGCATAAGCTAGATAAATTCCTAGATCATCTAAATAGCCGCACACCCTCCATAAAATTCACAATGGAATTGGAGTCGGAACAAAAACTGCCATTCCTGGATGTAATTGTACACAGGAATGACAACACTTTCACGACAAGTGTATACAGGAAACCTATCCACACGGGGAGGTACCTACACTACAACTCCAATCACCACAAAAATGTGAAGTTAGGTGTGGCAAAATGCTTGTACGATAGAACAAAGACGATATGCTCAAAACAAGAGGACCTGAACAAAGAAAAAGAAAATATAACTAGGACACTCAAATAAAATGGCTACACCGATCTAACAGCTAACCTAAACTGGGAAAAGGTAACCGAAAAAGAAGAACCTAAATATGCAGCGATAATACCATATGTACAAGGTACCTCAGACAAAATACGAAGGATAGGCAGCAAATACTAGATACGCACTGCCTTCAAATCGATCAGAACGCTCAAGGTAATACTAACCAAAACCAAACCATACGATGAAGATCAGAATTACAAGAATTGTGTATATAACCTACCATGCGAATGCGGCAGAGCATACATAGGAGAGAGCAGTAAACCACTCAAAGTGAGAACACAGGAACATAAGAAGCCAAGCTAGTGTAGAAATGAAACCCATATGGATTCCAATAATGCTCGAAGAGCTTAAGCGCAATACACCTGCGCAAGAAGTTACTGCGCAACATGCGCAATAAACTTCTGCACAACTACGAAAAGTTATATATATATATATATATATATATAAGTTCTAATATATATATATATATATATATATATATATATATATATATATATATATTGGATTACTCCGTGTCTCAGTGGCAAAGGTGTCAGACTAGTAACTGAAAGGTACCAGGTTCGAATCTAAGAGTAGTCAAGTGCTTGGGAAAAACTATATATAACATGTAAATTCGACTCAAGTGCGAAAACAGTCCTTCTCAGGACTAAGCCTGATGACGGAAGCAGAGTCCGCTTCCGAAACATCGCGCTCAAAAGCCATAAACTGTGGAAATAGGCCGATCAACTCCACTAATAGGAAACCACAGTTACAAAACACTTATAATACAGTATTTTATATTTGTTATACTTTTATTTTTAGTAGGATACTTTATATGTTCTGCTTACAGCATTGCTGCAGTACCACTACGTAAATTATTAGTGAGATACTTGACTGTGGATTTTATATTCTGCTTATGGTACTGCTCTAGTGATAATATTTTTTAACCTTTGCGGTTTTACCTAAAAAGCTTCAACACGTGATAACAAACTGGAAAATTTCATAAAAATTTTTTAGGTACTATTAACGAAATAGTACTTACAGTGCCATTAAAATGAAAATACTGCTTTCCAATACTAATAGAATTAAATAACAATGAATAACGGTTATTTCCTTATATTGGTGATATTATTAGTAGAATACGTCATTGCACTTTTGTGTGCTGCTCATGGTACTTTAGCAGTACTATTTTAAAATCTTTGTAACTTTCCACATTTTTTAGTTAAAAGGCTGTATGTAATACGTGGTCATTTTGGGCTGATTGCAATTTTTTTTAGAAAATTTTAAAAATGCACGCTGTAAGTGTATAAGTATCACTACGGTACCGTTAAGACTAAGAAAGTGATTTCGTATACTAATACAATAAAAACGGCAATAAACAACAACGTAATATTTTGTATTTGTTATACCATTATTTTTAGTAGAATCCTTTCAATGTTCTGCTTACAGTACTACTGCAGTACTTTTCCGTAAATTATTGCTCGTTACTCGACTATGGGTTTTATGTTCTGCTTACGGTACTGCTGTAGTGCTAAGATTTTGTAAACTTCACGTTTTTATCTAAAGGATTTTAATACGTGATAACAAATTGGAAAATTTCGTATAACCTTTGTAGGTACTATTAACGAAATAAGACTTACGATACCATTAAAACGAAGATACTGCCTAATAAAAGTGAATTACGATGTAATGTGTGATATTGGTGGGATACTTCACTTTACTTTTATATTTTGTCCATGGTACCGCTGCAGTACCGTTACTTAAAATCTTTGTAACTTTCACGGTTTTTTGTTTAAAAAGGTATAACACATATGGCCAATTTGGGCTGATTGCTATTTTTTCAGAAAATTTAAAAAATGTACGCTAAAAATGTAGTCGGGCTGCTAAGGTACCGGTGTATAAGTATAGTAACGACGTACATTTTATGTTTGTTATACTGCGTAAATATTTTCCGCTCTTTCTTTTCTTTGCCTAGAGAAACTTTAAAAGTGGCAGGTTTGAGAATTTCTATAATATTGTTGAAAAAAGGCTATTGGTACCAGTAATGGAAAGCTCACAGTACGCTAAAATTTGAAGTTTGCTAAGATACCATAATATCATTAGAAATTGTTGTGAGCCACAACGCATTTTGTTGTTGTGTTCTTGTGTTACTAAAATGTTTTTATGATTGTGGTCCTGCAGTAGTACTTCTATTTGTTTGGTTAATTATTTGGAAATGTTCTAGGTACCATTAATAAAAACCTTACAGCACTTTTAAAACTAATAAACTATTTACGTACACTAATTCAGTAAATACAACAATAAATAGCTATGTAATTTGTTTATATTTATAATTTCCTTGCGTGACATTTTAGCAGTAAACTTCGTTTTTTATATCATGCTTTTAATACTGCTATAGTACTACTAACTTGCGGTACTACTAAGGTCCACTATTACGTAAAAAACTGCTGAGTGCTTATTTTTTTATGCTCAATGATGTTTTGCCAAAATTTTAGTACGAAACATTCGTTTTATTTGCAAATTTTGCTTATGGTACTGCTGCAGTACTGTTAATTAAATAAATTAATGTGCTTACGTTTCTTTATCAAGAAATTTTCAAACGTGATAAGTTTGGGTTCATCTCCATTTTTTTACTATTTAGTTACATTAAAACTTGTTAGGTACTATTATATATTAAATCTTATGGTACCATTACAACTAATAGCATGCCTCATTCACTAATACAATAAAAACAATATTGAGTACCAACGTAATGTTTTATACAACATTGTTGTGTCGCATGTATCACGTTTTATTTTGACTTGAATTCCGCGCTTACAGTACTACCGTGGCACTCCTAAAAGTCTATATAAGTCTTGCTTTAAAAATTGATGAGTTTGAGATGATGACAATTTTTGTAAACATTGGTGTAGTAATGATTGTCAGTACCACCAACGCAAGGCTTGCAGTACTACAAAAATTCTATCCTGTTATATTTATGATGAAATATATATATATATATATATATATATATATATATATATATATATATATATATATATATATATTTGCTTTTTACATCCTTCTTATAGTAATAGCGTGATACTATTACTTGAATAATTTCTTCATCTAAAGTGAAACGTTAATAAACGGGGAGTGATTGAAATTGTAAGATTTTATTGAAAGGTTACTTAGGCAGTACTATTAATAAAAGTTTGCGGTACCGCTAAATTAACAAATTTGCTTACGTATACTGTTAAGCTTTGAATACTTGAAGGAATCAGAATTCAGGACATATATAGACATAAATGTGTATGGTCCACTTTTCTTATATCCTCCCACAGTACTGTTATGGTACTATTATTTGGATACGTTTCTCCATTCCAAAAGCTGTATAACGCGATAAGTTTAGACGTATCCCAACTTTTGGTAATAATTGGTGTCAAAGTTCCGTAATAATTTTCACGGTACTGTTAGGTGAATTTTGCGGTACTATTAAAGTACGTACACTGTTACAATAAAAGTAAAAATAAAACAACATTTATTTTTTGTGTGAATTTATAAGTTGGATATTTATTTCACTTTGCTTTTTTTATACTACTTACGGTACTACTGTAGTACTACTGCCTGAAATAAATTGTAACCGTTACGTTTCTTTATTCAAATAGCGATAAATTTGGAACAATCGCGATTTCTGATAAAATTTGGTAAATTATTTAAAATATTTATGGTACCATTAACACTAAGATGCTCCCTGATCACATTATCACAATAACAACTCTAAATTTCAACGAAATTTTCCATATGTGGTGATTTATTTGCTTGATATTATTAGTAGCATACTTCAATTTGTTTTTATGTTGATTTTAAGGTACTGCTGTGGTACTATTACTTTTACACACACAACAGTCAATCACAACGTAATTTGTTGCATAACAAGTTTAGTAGGACATCTTAGTTTGTTTGTAGGTACTATTTATACTACTGCTGTATGAGTACTATTATTTAGACCCTTGTAATTATTACGTTTCCTCGCGTAAGAGATCTTTCACAAGTTAAAGGTGATTTGTCGAAATTGTAAAATGTTTTAGTACCATCAATAAGAAGCATGTGTTACCATTAAAAAAAACAACCAACGTACACAAATGCCGTACAAAGAACAGCCAATCACAATGTACATTTTTATTTATTGATGATTTGAATAAAGGGTTCAGTATATTTTAGTGATGTAGGTCTTGCTGTAGGTAGTATTATTACCCAAAAACTTTTGTCATTTAAAAAGGTGCAAAATATAACAGGTTAAAGGTGATTATAACCTTTATCGAAACTGATTGGTGTATTATGTATTAAAATTTTCGGTATCACTAATGAAAGGCTTGCGGTACCAGGTTTGTAGGTAAGTACTCTTTGTGGTACTGCTATAGGTACTGCAATTGTTAATAATTAAATGTTTAATTGTTACATTTCTTACTGTAAAGGGTTTAGGGAATTACACGTTAAATGTTATCCCTGTCTTCGTCGAACTGGTTGGTGAACTATGTAACAGTTTTTGGCACCATTAATGAGAGACATGTATGGTCAATGTACCACTATAGTACAGATGATAGCCTTTATCGAAACTGATTGGTGTATTATGCATTAAAATTTTCGGTATCACTAATGAAAGGCTTGTGGTACCAGGTTTGTAGGTAAGTACTCTTTGTGGTACTGCTATAGGTACTGCAATTGTTAATAATTAAATGTTTAATTGTTTCATTCCGTACTGTAAAGGGTTTAGAGCAATACATGTTAAATGTTATCCTTGTTTTCGTCGAACTAGTTGGTGAACTATGTAACAGTTTTTGGCACCATTAATGAAAGACATGTATGGGCAATGTGCACCACTACAGTACAGAGAACAGCCAATCACAATGTAGTTTGGGCTGATCAGTTTGTGATGATACCAATTTTCATAAGATTTGGAAATTACTTTAGTTATCATAAATAATAGCTTTCAGTACTACTAAAACTAGAAAGTACCCAACGTACATTACTACAACAAAGATAATGATCAAGAACTACGTAATTTTTTGTTTGGTGATAACTTGTATAAAAGTATCAGCGTTCTCTTTATGATAGTGATATGGATAGTACAATTAGTAAACTTGTAATTATTACTTTGCTTCAGTGAGGAGCTTTGATCCATTACAAATTAAAGGTGATCAGTGATCACAGTGTTTGTCGAAATTGGTTGTTCGACTATGCAAATATTTTAGTATCATAAATGAAAGGTTTGGGTGGTCAACGGTCAATCACAATATAGTCTGAGGTTAGATAATTAATTGTGTAAAAGATCAAAATCGTACTTTAGTTCATCAGTACTGTTATTGGTACTACCATGGGTCTAGCACTGTTAACGTTGTGATGTATCTGTTTCTTTGACTAAACAGTTGTAAAATATAACAAATAAAGAGTAATGACAACCTTTCTTGAAACTGGTGGGTGCGTTATATAAAAATTATCGGTACCATTAATTAAAGTCTTGAGGTGCCAGTGAAAGTAATTTATTTCTTGGTACATAAGAGAGCAGCACGATTTATTTCTTTAACTTATGTAAAAAAAACTGCTAATTAAGCTTTAAGTGGTTTCCCTCTAGAGTTAAGAATTCAAAAGTATGCACTTTTTAGTGCATGTTTTGTGTAATTAGATTCAAATTCGCCTTTGGTGTTCAGAAAAGTATATCAAACATAAATAATTTTGCTTTAAAATTCATATTAATTTTACATTTTTTATTCTCTTGAATCATATATTATTTTATTAAGTGTATGCCATAGCGTGGAGTCAGTATTTTCTTGGTTTATTAAAAAATATGCACTCTACAGTGCATATTAAAATAAAATTACAGTCAATGAGGAAACTTTTCAAGATTCGAAAATCTAACACTATTTTCGCTCTTAACTGGTTAATAGTATTTATTTTTCTTAATTTCCAAATTAAATAGAAAGACAAATTTTAATTTACTTTTGATATTATGAAAAATTAATATAATTTATTTTGCTCTATGGTGCATACTAATTTGTAAACTTTTATTTACTTAAATATGATTTTATTAGGTGTATATTAAAACGCGACTTATTAAAAAATATGCACTTCATAGTGCATATTTTAAAAAATTACAATCGAAGAGGGCAGCTTTTCAAGTATTCGAAAATCTAACACAATTTGTTATTGCATTAAGTGTATATTTTTTTACTTAAAAATTAACATGTTTAAAGCACTTATAATACATGTGCACAAGAAAAGTTAAAGTTGCAAATGTGTGCACTCTACAGTTTGCATTTTAAAGGTGTGCACTTAATAGTGCATATTTTTCTGAAATTACAATTCAATACAGAAAGACATTTAAATTTCAATTTAGATTTGATATTACGAAAAGTTGATATATTGCTCTATGGTGCATATTAATTTCAAAATTTTCTATTCACTTGAATATTATTCATTGCATTAAGTGCATATTTTTCCATATTTAAAGGGCGTGTACTTAAAAGTGTATATTACATGTTAAATGTTATCCCTGTCTTCGTCGAACTGGTTGGTGAACTATGTAACAATTTTTGGCACCATTAATGAAATACATGTATGGGCAATGTGTACCACTACAGTACAGAAGATGGCCAATCATAATGTAGTTTGGGCTGATAAGTTTGTGATGATACCAATTTTCATGAGATTAGGAAATTACTTTAGTTACCACAAATAATAGCTTGCGGTACTACTAAAACTAGAAAGTACCCAAAGTACATTACTACAGCAAAGATAATGATCAAGAACTACGTAGTTTGTTGTTTGGAACAAATAGTCCTATTGATTAGGAAACTGGTACTGCTTACGCTTCACCAAGTAGAGAGGTTTAAAACTTACCACACCAAGATTGATGACAATATTTGACGAAACTAGGTGAAAGATTATGTAAAACTTTTCGGTACCATTAATGAAAGATTCACATTACAAGTTTAAAAAGAAGCCAAAGCAATAATTTGTGTAAAAGTTACAGTTTGTTTGTGTAGTACTGCTGTACGTATGAGTACTATTAAATAAAACTCGTAGTAAAGAAATAGCCAACTTGCAACGTAAATTATTGTTTGGTAATGATCTGTATAAAAATTCCATCATATTTTAGTTTGTGTAAATTCTTTTGTGGTACTGCTGTAAGTGGTACTATTTAGGAGATACTTGCACAACTAAAACACCAACAATAGCCTATCAAAACGTAAATGTTTGGTAATGATTTGTATTAAAATTTCGGTATATTTTAGTTTGCGTAGGTACTTTTATGGTACTGCTGTAGGTAGTACTATTTTGGACAAACTTGCAATATTTAAATTTTTTCGTCTAAAAAGGTGCAAAAGGTAAATTAAACGTGATGGAAATTTTTGCCGAAACTATCATATATCAAAATGTTTGATACATGGAAGGTTTGTAGTACCGGAAAATTAAAACGGAAACTGCCAAGATTCATAACTGCTATACAAGCAACAATCAATCAACGCAATTTGTTGTTTGGTGATAACTTGTATAAAAGTATTAGCGTTCTCTTTATGATAGTGATATGGATAGTACAATTAGTAAACTTGTAATTATTACTTTTCTTCAGTGACGAGCTTTGATGCATTACAAATTAAAGGTGATCAGGGATCACAATGTTTGTTGAAATTGGTTATTCGACTATGCAAATATTTTAGTACCATAAACGAAAGGTTTGGGCGGTCAACGGTCAATCACAATATAGTTTGAGGTTAGATAATTAATTATGTAAAAGATCAAAATCGTACTTTAGTTCATCAGTACTGTTATTGGTACTACCATGGGTCTAGCACTGTTAACGTTGTAATGTATCTGTTTCTTTGACTAAACAGTTGTAAAATATAACAAATAAAGAGTAATGTCAACCTTTCTTGTGTTATATAAAAATTATCGGTACCATTAATTAAAGTCTTGAGGTGCCAGTGAAAGTAAGAGAAAAACAGTCAACATACACTGTGATGACGTAAGAAACAATCACAACATTATTTGTTAATTTGTATTGATTTGTATCAATATTTCATTATAATGCTTTAGTTTGTAGGTACTGCTTATGGTATTGCTTTGGATAGTACTGTTATTGAATAAACTTGTAATTCTTAGGTATCGTTATCGGAAGAGGTGTAAAACATGACAAATTAAGGCTAATGAGAATTTTTGTCGAGAGTGGTTGGTGTATTATGCAAAAATTTGTGGTACCATTTATGAAGGGCTTGCAGTATCAGGAAATTAAAAAGAAAACTGCCAATATACTGTTATAAATACTACACTTATTGATAAGTAAACTTGTACCTATTACCTTATGTGAAGAGTTTTAAAGCACTAAAAGTTAAATATTATGATAATCTTTATGGAAACTGGTTGATAACTATGCACTATGTTAATGTTTTTCCGTCTAAAAAGGTATAAAATATCAAAAATGGTGTATTACCTAAAAATTATCGGTACCGTTAATTACGGTACCAGTAAAATTAAGAGAAGAACAGTCAACACACACCACAACAACGTAAGCAACAATCACAACATAGTTTGTTGTTTTGTATTGATTTGTGTAAAATTTCATTAGAATACTTTAGTTTGTAAGTACTGATTATGGTACTGCTTTGGGTAGTACTGTTATCGAATAAACTTGTATCTTTATCTAAGCAAGTGTAAAACATGACAAATTAAGGGTGATGACACATTTTGTCGAGACTGGTTGGTGTATTATACCAAAGTCTGCGGTACCACTTATGAGAGGCTTGCGGTACTAGTGAAATTAAAACAAACTGTCAACTTACACCATAAAAACAAATCAATCAGGGCAATTTTAATAGTATTATACTTATTTAATTTAGATAATAGTTGAATATAGCTTCGATCAAATGTAGTGCTTGCAGTACTGTTGCAGTACCACTAAAATTTACAACATATAACGTTTACAATAAAAAACAGTAAATTGCAAAAGATTTTTAGTGCACTGTTTGAATGTTTCCGTCTCTTCTGGTGGGGCTGTTACTGTATAGGTGTGTGTATCCTTACGATACGTCATTATTAAGCAATACATCGCAAAAAGTTTGTGAGGATCATACATTTTGCAGAATTTAACGCACGTAAAAAAACGTCAGCCGTCATCGTTGCTTCCAAAAGTATAACGAAACGCAAATATTATTATTAAGCACATAAGTGTACATCTTCAATTATTTGTTATGAAAAGACTGAGTCCTAACTGTTTTCTTGTAATGCCAACCTAATAAATATAAATGGGGGCGGAATCCTTTAATCTCAAATTTAATACAATTATAAAAATAATCGTTTCATTCCATTACTTTAATCTAATAGATGTAAGACTGTTCACACTAACGTAATTCTTAGAAAAAAAAACACATGTGGCCGTTATAAGTTGGCCATGCAAATATTCTTAATAATTTTAATTAATAGTTGTCACAAAAATTGCTTAAAACTACTAATAGATAACTTCAGGTGATAGAATTCTTAATCCCCCACTTAATTGTGATGTAACAATGCAAGTTGTTTTTTGTTTGTATTTGTTATAAAAAAAAAACCTAAATGTGGTCAAAAAATCTTTTGGTCGCTTACGTCTGCTGACACTTTATAAAATCCACATGTGTTCACATGTTAATGATGAAAGATATACCATAAAAAGAGATACAAGAAAAAAACTCCCTAGTCTATTTCAAGCACTTAATGATCTTTGAGGGTGTAATGTAATCCGTTTTAAGGCAAACAAAATTCTTTTTTATAATTTTTCATAAACTAAAAACAATTGAATTGACCTATTTTTATTGAATATAAGTTAATAATGTCATAATTGTTGAAACCCCGTTGAGTTTCAATAAGAATTGGTAATTCAATCCCGTCGACGTTTCAACAGCCACTTTCAAGTTTTGTTTTGGATTGAAAGGAGGTAATTGCTCTTGCTTAATCGATTTAAAGTGAAATTGTACAGTTGTTTTATAACTGATGGAAAAACTTTATTAAAGATATTTTTTATTTTAAAAAGTTTCCGTGCAACGTTGCCGGATTACTGCTGTATATACTGTAATGTTGCAATACTTGTTGCTACATTGAAATATGATACTCGATATTGAAGTGTTCATAACGGTTTTGTCAAGTTGACAAATGTGTATAAGATTACTCACATGTTGTTCATAACAGTGTTCGTAAAGCCAACTGTATCTGAGCACACAAACATTTACATTACATCAGTCAATAAGTAAAATATTCACTTTCATAACAGTAGAGATTGCAGACTGTGTTCTTAATGGATTGAGTTTTGTGAGATGAAAACTGCGCCTATAATTGTTTCGATTGGATTTCCTTTATTTGAATTAATTATTGTAATATCATACTATCTAATTGTCAATTTCAATGGCAGTTACACAAAATTAAGATTCTAATATTTCTCTTTACTACTGTGTGCGTAACGCGTTGTTTTTTTTATTAATTGAAATCAAACAACAACCTTGTCAATTGTTAACTTAAATTTAAATCGAGCTATGCTGAACATCTAATATAATTTTACAACTGTTTTGTCCCCAAGGATCATTTAATAGTGTTACATTTAGCACTTTGTGCGTCCACGTGCTTTAAGCTTAAACTAATTGTCATAATTTCTAATTAACGATTTGAATTTCAATTACACTTAGTCAAGAACCGAACATAAATTCAATTTTTAATTAAATGTTTGGTAGCTAAATTTTCAAGTGTTTTTTCTTTGTTTTCTAGTTGTAAATTTACATTCAAGTTTTATTAGATTGTGGGTCTAAAATAATTTAACCATTAGTGCCTAAAATTGTTTGGTGACCTAGAATCACTTAATAGTGTCTAATTTATTTAGTTATTCTAAATTAAATCCTTATTTAACCGTTTGTTGCCTAACATTTTTTCTCCTAGAACCTCTGGGCTACCATGTACGGAAAGCGTTTTTTTTTTTTGCGTAATTATTACCAAATCATAACCATGTCAATTGTTAATTTAAATTTAAATCGCGCTATCGGGGCATCTAAAATAATTTAACAATTGTTTTGTTCCCTAGAACCGCGTAATAGTGTTACATTTAGTACTTTGTACGTCAAGTGCTATTCTTTTTATTGCTTAACCAAACGAAAATTTAAATTTAGTCTAAACTGTTTTAGGCACTAGTTCTAAGTGCACTATTAATGAGTCATTTAGCAACTGAAATCGTTTTGATCACAGAACCACTTAGCTACATTACATTAAGTGCCACGTGCTTTAAACTTAATTCAACTAATTATCACAATTTTTAATGATCAATTTAAATTTCGATTACACTTAATTAAGATGCTAACATAAATTCAATTTTTAATTAATTGTTTGATACCAAGTTTTCTCTGGAACAACTTGACTGGGTTGTGAATCTAGTGCTATGTGTTTCAGGCATTCTTTTTTATTTTCCGGTTGTAAATTCACATTTAAATTTTATTGTATTGAAGGTCTAAAATAATTTAACCTTAGTGTCTAAAATTGTTGTGTCTCCTAACATTTTTTTCTTCTGGAACCTTTTGACTGCGGTATGAATCTAATAATTTGTGCTTCAAGTGTTCCTTTTTTGTTTTCCAGTTATAAATTTACATTTAAGCTGTATTAGATTAAGGGACTAAAATAATTAAACTATTACTGCCTATAATTGTTTTGTTCACTAGAATCACTTAATAGTGTCTAATTTAGTGTCTTTTGTATATTTAGTGCTTCAATTGTTCTTTTTTTTGCTTTCCTCTTGTAAATTTACGTTTAAGGTGTATTATATTGAGGGTCTAAAATAATTTAACCATTAATTCTCAAAATTGTGTTGTCTCTGTATTTTGAATCTAGTGCTTTGTGTTTTAGGTGTTTTTTTGCTTTTCAATTGTAAACTTACATTTAAGTTGGGTTATATTGGATATTTAAAATAATCTAACCATTTGTGCCTAAAATTGTTTTGTCTCCTAAAATCTTTGTCCTTGACTTTGTTGTGGATCTAAAGTGCTAATTTTTGTTTTTCAGTTGTAGATTTACATTTAAGTTGTATTAGATTGAGGGTCTAAAATAATTTAACCATTAATGCCTAAAATTGTTTTATCTCTTAGACTCTCTTAATAGTGTTTAATTTAGTAATATGTTTGTCATGTTATTTTTATTGCTTGAAGCTGCTCTAACGTCAGTTTTACAATATTGAATTTGAATTTGGTTTTAATTGCTTTAGCCCTCTTTTGGATGAATCGTCTAGCACTTAAATTTGCTTAGTTTGTAGAACCAAAATACTAATAGCTGTTAATTGTCAATTTAAATCTGTTCATCAATAGATAAAGACACTTACACAAATTCAGTTTGTAATTAATCGTTTAGCGCCTGAACGTTTCTTTCTGGAACCGGTTAACTATTACTCTTCAAGCTTTTGTTTTCCGTAATTGAATCAAATTACAACCTTCTCATTTGTCAGTTTCAATTTATGTTGCTATAGCAAAGATCAAAAAAAATTTAACCATTGGCACCTAAAATGGTTTCGTCCCTAACAGCTATTTGATAGATTATATTTAGTACTTTGTGCGTTAGGTGTTTTTTTCTAATTACTTAAAAACAAACGACAGTTGGTTAGTACTGAATTTAGGTTTAGTTTAAACTGGTTTTAACCGTTATATAATATAACTTTTTGTTGAATCATTGGCACCTAAAACTAACTTGTCCCTAAAATTATTGAATAATGTTAAATTTTGTACTGTGTGCGTCCAGTGTTATATTTTCTATTACCAAACGACAGTTTTTGAATAGTTTATTTAAATTTAATCTAAACTGCTTTTAATTAATCATTTAGCATCTAAAACAGTTGTGATTTCAGAACCGTATTATGTTAAGTATCACGTACTTTTATCTTGGTTAAACCAAATGCATTACTTGTTAATTCTTAATTATAAATTAAGTGACGCTGAATTGTGGTCTTAGTGTCTAAAATTATTTCTTCCAGAACAGCGATTCTAATACCAATAGCACCTAAAACTGTTTTGTCCCCTAGAACGACTTAATAGTGTTTTATTTTGTGCTTTGAACTTCTAATGGTATTACTTGTATTTCTGTTTAAAATCAAATCACAATTTCTTAATAATCAATTTGAATGTAGATTGAAATGTTAGCTACATTTTTAATGAGTCGTTTAGCTCCTGAAATTGGTTAAACTAAATGCATTATTTCTTAATTCTCAATTATCAGTTAACTGAAACTGAGTTTAGGTCCTTAAATTTACCGTGTAACGCCAAAAATTATTTCTTCTAAATCAGCGATTCTAAAATGAATAGCACCTAAAATCGCTTTGTCTCCTAGGACTACTTAATAGTGTTGTAGTTTGTAATTTGAGCTTCTAGTGTTATTATTTGTATTTTTGTTTGTAACAAAATGACAATTCCTTAATAGTGAATTTAAGTTAATGTTAATTACACGTTTGATGAGTCGTCTAGCACCTAAAATTGTTATAATTGTAGAATCGCATTACGTTAAATATCACGCTTATCTTAGTTAAACCAAATACAATTTTTGTTAATTCACAATTATAAACCAAGTAACACTGAGGTCTTTAACTTAACCTGTTAGTGCCTAAAATATTCTTTTTAGAACCGTGTGACTGTGTTATGGGTAAAACTATGAGCTTCGAGTGTTTTGTGCACTGAAAGCAAATGAAAACTTTTTCAGTAATAAATTTAAAGTTAAGTAGCAGTTTTAAATTAAAAATAATTTCAGCAATGACACCTAAATTGTTTTTTACCCGACAACCACTTACAAATATATTTAGCAGTTTGTGCGTTGTAACAAATTCCTAATGGTTTATTTAAATTTAGTCCAAACTGTTTTAGGCACTATCCTTAGTTGTATTCTTAATAAGTCATCTAGCATTTAGAATTATGGCCTTATAGTGTCATGTTTTTTCACAATTATTATAAAATATTTAAAGTTATGTTATTTAAGGAACAAATGGGCATCTTAGTTTTACATTTTCTCGTCACTTGAATATTTATTATTGCATAAAGTGCGTATTAGAGTGCAGCACAATTATTCTTTTTAAGTGAATATAAAAGTGTAAAATTAATCTGGATTGTAAAGTAAAATTATTTATATTTTATCTAAAGCGCATATTAACTTCATAATTTTTTATTCGCGTAAATTCATTATGCGTATTAAAGGCACGATTTATTTCTTGGGTTATTTAATAATTTAACATTATTCAAGTTACCGTGGTATGTGTGAATCCTTGCGATATTGCAGGATCACATTCCATTAATATTAGTAATTTGACTGCAATCCCATTATATTTAGAATTTGCATCAGTTCTACATACATAAAGACACATCGATCGCGTTGTATTTAAGCTCTACTCTAGCAAAGTAGATGTCGGTTCAAATCCTACTCGAGGAAACTTTTTATTTACGTATTTAATAAAATTACATGTGCAGATCTAAAAGTTAAACTTACGTGCATGCATCTAGAGTATATAATTCAAAAGTTTACACTTTATAATGCATGAAATTACAATTCAAGAGGAAACCATTCAGATTTTAAGTCCCTGTTTAGTTTCATAATGGTGCATACTTAATATCATTTATTTATCTTGAAAATGCGTAGTAATTTCATATTTTCTGTTCACGTAAATGTTATTACATTAAGCACGATTTATTTCTTTCCTTATTTAAAAGAACTGCTAATTAAGCTTTAAGTGTATCCTCTAGAGTTAAAATTCAAAAGTATGCACTTTTTAGTGCATGTTTTGTTAATTAGATTCAAATTCGCTTTTGGAGTTCAGAAAAGTATATCAAACATATAAATAATTTTGCTTTAAAATTCATATCAATTTTACATTTTTTATTCTCTTGAATATATATTATTTTATTAAGTGTATACCAAATCAGTCAGTATTTTCTTGGTTTATTAAAATATGCACTCTACAGTGCATATTAAAAAATTACAGTCAATGATGAAACTTTTGAAGATTTGAAAAACACAATTCGTTTCGTTCTTAACTGGTTAATAGTATACAATTTTCTTAAATTCCAAATTAAATAGAAAGACAAATTTTAATTTACTTTTGATATTATGAAAATTAATATAATTTATTTTGCTCTATGGTGCATACTAATTTGTAAACTTTTATTTACTTAAATATTATTTTATTAAGTTATATTAAAGCGCAGTATTCAAAATATGCACTTCATAGTGCATATTTTAAAAATTACAATCGAATACTTCATTAAAAATTAACATGTTTAAAGCACTTATAATACATGTGCACAATAAAGTTAAAGTTGACATGATGTGTGCACTCTAGAGTTTGCATTTTAAAGGTGTGCACTTAATAGTGCATATTTTTCTGAAATTACGATTCAATGCAGAAAGACATTTAAATTTTAATTTAGATTTGATATTACGAAAAGTTAATATATTGCTCTATGGTGCATATTAATTTCAAAATTTTCTATTCACTTGAATATTATTCATTGCATTAAGTGAATATTTTCCATGCTAAAAGGCGCGTATTTAAGAGTGTATATTTTCGGAAATTACAATTCATTAAGGAGACATTTTCATTTTAATCTACTTTTGAAGTTCTGAAAACTTATTTTGCTCTAAGGTGCATATTAGTTTCATAATATTCTATTTATTTAAATATTATTTCATTGAGTGTATATTAAAACACGGAGCCACTATTTTATTGATTATAAAATATGCATTGTACAGTTCATGTTTTCTAAAATTACAATCGAAGATGGAATCTTTTGAAATTTCGAAAATCTAACACAATTCGTTTCGCTCTAAAGCAGTCATTGCATAAAGTGCACATTTTTTGAATGATTTAAAACTAACATGTTTAAAACAAAAGCATAATTCAAAAATGAGATGTGAAATAAAGCCTGTCATAGCATAGAAAACCTTTTGGGTAGCACAAGATGTAAAGAAACCTGGAAGACAATTAAAGGTAGTAGGACAGATAGTAAAGAACGGAGTAGATTAAACTTCATTTCTCCAGACAACTGGACAGAATATTATAAAAAATACTGACAGCAGATCGTGCAGAATTTCAGGCCATCAGCAATGAAAGAGATGACATTTCGTTTTGCCAATAACAGTGGAAAAGCTCGAAGACCAGAGGAGTGCCCATGAAATTACTAAAATATAGTCCTGAAAAATTATTCCAGTTATCGGCTTATACCTCAAATTTATTTCTAAGATTGGAAAACTGTTTATATCAGCAACCGCTATAAGTATAAAGGGATAGGAAGGAATGTACAAATTATAGAGGACTCAGTGTAAGAAGCTCAGTTTGCAGGTTGTATGGGAAGATAATTAAAAGCCGAATTGAAAATTGTTGGGAGGATACTGAAGACTAGAAGACAATATGCGCACTCATATGGTATTTATGGATGTTCAATAGGCATATGATAGTGTCCCATTATCAAGATGACCAAGTAATACTTGCGGAAGGCGAAGATGACATTCACTACATGTTAGGAGAAATAGATGAAGAATATGCTAAGTGAAAGTAGGAGGTGTAGAAACGTTTAGAACTATGTGACACAGAAATCAGAAACACTGATAGTTATAAGTCCCCGTGTATAAATATTACAAACAATGGTCAAAATACAACAGAAATTACAACTAGAATTGGGCAAAGCAATGCAGCTATACGTCAGTTAAATGGAATACTCTGGAATAATTACATCACTCGGAATACTAAAATTAGTATATATAAAAGCATAATAGAAAGCATTGCGACTTATGTTTCAGAGCTATGGATAATAAATAAAAGACATGCCCAAAATAAAATCAATGGAAATGAATTGCTGGCGTAGATGCTGCGAATTAATTAAAAAGGACTGAGTAGGAAATGTTGAAATTAGAGAGCCACTGGGCATAGATTTTGACATCATAGACTCTATATAATGTAAAGATTAAGATGGTATGGACATGTCGAAAGAATGGAAGAACAGATATGGCCAAAACGACTACTAAAGTAGATCCTACCAACCGCGGAAAAGAGGTAGACCGAGAAGATCGTGAGAAAGTAGTAAAGCATGCAATGAAATATTTTGCTGAAATTACTGTTTAATAGAAAGACATTAAAATTTTAATTTAATTTTGGTAGTACGAAAAGTTTACATAATTTATTTTGCTCTACGGTGCATATTATTTTCACAATTTTCTATTCTCTTGAATATTATTTTATGAAGTGTGCACTAAAGCGCGGAGCCAGTATTCTCTAACTTATTAAAAATATGCACTTTATAGTGCATATATTTTTAATTTAAATCGAAGAGTGACACTTTTGAAACTGCTCTTCACATTAAGTACATATTTTATTGACTTATTTAATAATTAACATGTTTAGAAAACTTATAATACATCTGCCCAATAAAAATTAAGCTTTCAAGTGTATGTACTCTAGAGTCTGCATTTATTCAAGTGTATGCATCCTAAAGTTTAGATTAAAAGGTGTGCACTTAATAGTGCATATTTTTTTAAAATTACAATTCAATGAGGAGACATTTAGATTTTAATTTACTTTTGAAGTTCCGAAAACATAATATAATTTGTTTTGCTTTAAGGTGCATATTAGTTTCGAAATGTTCTATTTACTTAAATATTATTTCATTACGTGTATATTAAAGTGAGGAGCCAGTATTTTATTGACTTATTAGAAAATATGCACTTTATAGTACATATTTTTCTAAAATTACAATCGAAGAGGGAAACTTCGAAAATCTAAGAAAACTAGTTTTACTCTAAACTGATCATTGCATTAAGTGCACATTTTTTGACTTATTTAGAATTAACATGTTTAAAGTACTTATAATACATGTGCAAAATAAAAATGTATGCACTCTATAGCATAAATTTTGAAAGTGTGCACTTCACAGTGCAAATTTTCTAAAATTGCAATTTAACAGAAAGACATTTGCATTTTAATTTAGTTTTGATGTCCATTTTGCTCTATGGTGCATATTAATTTCATAATTCACTGTTCACTTGAATATTATTTTATTAAGTGTATATTAAAGAGCGGTGTCAGTATTTTCTTGACTTATTAAAAAATCTTTAGCTTTTCTAAAGCTCTGGAGATATTGGGAAGTATCCAAAAGTCTCGATGAAATAAAAGTTGGAACCTGCACCTCCACGTGGTAGAGCGGGAAACACTTAGGTAGCAAACACCGGTATGGAACAAATGACTGCCGAAATAATCAGTCTTCTCCTACTAGTCAACAGCTTCGGGTGGATGAACTTGTAGGAGTAAATCGGAAGACGAGAAACGTTAAGAAAGATGAAAAAGAAAAAGAAATAAGCAACACTGCAAAGAGAAGAAAAATAAGCTACTTTGGTCACATACTAAGACACGAACATATGAGTTGATGCGATTGGTCATTCAAGGGACGGCGGAAGGAAGAATAGAACCGGGAAGACGTCGCACGCCTTGGTTGGAAAATCTAAAACAATGCAGCAGAAAAACAGCAGTAGAAACTCTTCAGAACAGCAGCAGATAGAGAAAAATTTGCTATGATGATCGACAATGCCCTTAAATGAAAGTAGAAATATGCACTTTATAGTGCATATTTAAAAAAATTACAATCGAAAAAAAAAGTTCGAAAATCTAATACAATGCGTTTTGCTCTAAACTGTATGTTGCATTAAGTGCGAATTGGAACGAATTATTTTTTTTACTTATTTAAAAATTAAAATATTTAAGTGCATTTATAGCTAATAAAAGTTAAGCTTCCAAGTGTTTGCATCCTCGAGTTTAGATTTAAAGGACGTGCTTTTAATAGTGCATAGTTTTCTGAAATTACAATTCAATTGGGAGGCATTTAAATTTTAATTTACTTTATAACAAATAACAAATTTTGTGTTGTTTGATTGTTATAATATAAAGATACATTCCTCCATGGTCTAACTCAGTGAGGTATAAACTTATGAAACTTACGGTAATTGAGAACTCATTGATTTTCAGGTGTGAGGGATACAGAGATTTATCCGTAGGTGTAAGCAGTATTAACATTTGATTTTTGTCGGATACCACTCAATTCATACGTTTAATAATTAAAATACAACAAAAATTGAGAAAGTTGTACCTTATTAACATAGGCAATCTAAATAACAATACACAGTTGTAGTTATATGTATATTTAAGTAAAACAAAATATCTGAATAATTTCAGCATAAAATAACTCAAACGATATTTCTCGTAACGATTCACGATTTTAAATAATTACTAAATCAATATAACTATTTAAGCTTATCATCTACTTTTACTTAAAATTCAAAATGTAATATGATCAACACGGTATTCAATGATAAAACGTACTGACTTATGTCAACAAACATTACATTATGATAGGTTATGAACTCAAATGTTACTATCTAAAAACTGAAATCAGCTGTTCTTTTATAACCGTATCAAAACAATACTGCACTGATTTGTTATTGCATTAAAGGATAAGTACTTACTTGTACAAAATAAATATATTAATATCACAAGACAAACATACGATAATGTAAAGGTAATTTCTATTTGTGTTCAACGTACAAATAAACGAACTGTAGCACATATTAGCGTAAGGTAATTTTCATAAAATGTTTCACCTACAATAATGGAGATGTAGATTAAACTAACGTAGATTCAAACGTTTAAAGCGGCAGATATTGACGACGAATGCAGGATATATATATATATATATATATATATATATATATATACACATAAAGCAGCATGTGTGATTTATATAAAACAAAGATATCTCCATTTATGCTCCTGAAGATGACTTGCATTATCATGCGCCATTTTATGCATTTTTTCGACGTCATGCAACGATACGAGGTTATTACCATATTGGGGACCTTCCCAATTCCAGGGTCTTGCCACTGCCAAGGGATTGCCGTTATAAAAGGGAAACAAAACTTAAAAAAGATAACGTAAAGAACGGTACGGTATAAGAAACAGAAAGGAAGTGAATTAATCGTGTTTAATATGCGTTTGCTCATAAAACAACTAAAATAGATATTACTAAATATACACAGGGATTCGTAATTATGTCAACTAAATAGAAAGTATTGATATATACTAAAATTTAATTATTGAAAGAAAAAAGGAATGCTTAAAGATACTAAATATATTTATCAACAATAATGCAAAATTAGAAACTTAATTAAGCTAACGCTGGCCAAGAATTAAAACAAATTAGGGTAACAATAAGCAAGAATTGACACTTTACAACTTCCGAAAACTTACTATAATTTATTTTGCTCTAAGGTGCATGTTAGGTGCATAATTTTCTATTTACCTAAATATTATTTTATTAACTGCATGTTAAAGTATCTTACTGACGTATGAAAAATATGCACATTAAGTAGCATACTTTTCTAAAATTACAATGAAAACTTTTGAAATTTCGAAAATCTAATACTATTTGTTTTGTTGTAAACCGCTCCTTGCGTTAAGTGCAAGGTGAGCGAAACTCGATGTCTCTATTGTAACAAAAGACAAATCGATAGAAAAATCTGAAGAGGTTCTTAAATATGGTTGAGTAAGGTCCATTTTAAGCAGTATCTGCATTTTTTTTCATATTTGGAAATTGAAGTAAGACGTCATCATATCTTTTTTCAAAAAAATAACTATTTTGGTATATTTAAAAAGAGATCATTTTTCTGAACAAATTTTGTAAAGAAAAATTTATCTTTTCCCGTTGAAAAATTATAAGCAAATTTGTAAAAAACCGTGCTTTCAAATTTGCCTATAATTTTTCAACGAAAAAAGATAGCAAATGTGTTCTCTTAAAAAAATTTTCATAAAAATTAAAAAGTTAAATATGCCAAAATATAGGTATTCTTCTGCATTTTCATATTTTTTTCATATTTGTAAACTGAAGTAATGATGTCAAATTTTTTGTTCAGAAACATCCCTATATATTGGTATATTTAAAAAGAGCTAATTTTTCTGAACAAATTTTGTAAAGAAAAAATGTGTTGTATTTTTCTGTTGAAAAATTATAAGCAAATTTGTAAAAAAAAAGTATCACCAAATTATAATTTTTCAACGTAAAAAGAGCTTTTTTTTTTCTTTACAAAATTTGATCAGAAAAATTAGCTCTTTTTAAATATACCAAAATATAGACATTTTTTTGAATTTGCATGTTTGTTCCTGTTTGGAAACCGAAGTAATTTTTTTTCAGAAACATCCCTATATTTTGGTATATTTAAAAAGAGCTAATTTTTCTGAACAAATTTTGTAAAGAAAAAATTTATCTTTTTGCGCTGAAAAATTATAAGCGAATTTGTAAAAAAAGTATTACCAAATTTGCTTATAATCTTTCAACAGAAAAATATAGCAAATTATTTCAGAGGCATATCTCTGGATTTGTAAATTTTTCATGTTTGGAAACCGAAGTCATTATTATTTTTTTTTTAATCATACCTATTTTGGTAGAGATAATTTTTCTGAACAAATTATGTAAAGAAAAAATTTATCTTTTTCCGTTGAAAAATTAGAAGCAAATTTGTAAAAAAAAAGTATTATCGAATTTGCCTATAATTTTTCAAACGAAGAAGATAGCAAATTTTTTTTCTTAAAAAATTTGTTCATAAAAATTTCTCTTTTTAAGTATGCCAAAATATAGGTATTTTTCTGAATTTGTACATTTTTTCATATTTGGAACCTGAAGAATACATCAAATTTTTTTTTAAATATTTATTTTGGTATATTTAAAGAGATAATTTTCTGAAAAATTTATCTTCTTCCGTTGAAAAATTTGTAAAAAAAGTATTAAATTTGCTATAATTTTTAACGGAAAAGGTAACAAATTTTTTTCTTTAAAAAGTTGTTTATAAAATTTAGCTCATTCTAAATTTGCCAAAATATAGGTGTTTTTCTGAATTTTTATATTTTTCATATTTGGAAACTGAAGTAATGACGTCATAAAATTTGTTTTCAGAAAGTCCCTATATTTTGGTATATTTAAAAGAGCTAATTTTCTGAACAAATTTTGTAAAGAAAATTTTATTTTTCGTTGAAAATTATAAGCAAATTTGCAAAAAAGTATTTCAAATTTGCTTATAATTTTCAACGGAAAAGATAGCAAAATTTTTTAAAGAGTTTTTCATAAAATTGTCTTTTAAATACACCAAAATATGTTTTTTTCTGAATTTGCATATTTTTCGTATTTGGAAACTGAAGTGATGTTGACATCATATTTTTTCAAAACATACCTGTATTTTAATATATTTCAAAACCGATAATTTTTCTGAACAAATTTTGTAACGAAAAATTTATTTTTTTCCTTGAAATATTACAAGAAAATTTGTAAAAAAAGTATTATCAAATTTGCCTATAATTTTTCAAGGAAAGAAATGTTTCTTCTTAAAAGAGTTGTTCATAAAATTAGCTCTTTTAAATATGCCAAAGTATAGGCATTTTTCAGAGTTTGTATATTTACTCATGTTTGGAAAAAGTTTTTTTTTTCAAAAGCATACCTATTTTGGTATATTTAAAGATAATTTTGCTGAACAAATTATGTAAAGAAAAAATTTATCTTTTCCGCTGAAAATTATAAGCAAATTTGTAAAAACCGTACTTTCAAATCGAATTTGCCTATAATTTTTCAACGAAAAGATAGAACATTTTTTCTAAAAATTTGTACATAAAAGTTATCTCTTCTTAAATATGCCAAAATGTAGGCATTTTTCTGAATTTGAATATTTTTCTGAATTTTTCTGAAGTAATGACGTCATCATATTTTGTTTGAAAATCATTCTTATTTTGGTATATTTAAAGAGATAATTTTTCTGAACAAATTTTGTAAAGAAAAAATTTATCTTTTTCTGTTGAAAAATTACAAGCAAATTTGTAAAAAAAAAGTGTCAAATTTGCGTATAATTTTTCAACGGAAAAGGATAGCAAATTTGCTTATAATTTTTCAAAAATTATAAGCAAATTTTTCAAAAAAAGTATTTCGAAATTTGCTGTAATTTTTAACGGGAAAGGGTAGCAAATTTTTTTTTCGCCAAATGTGTTTAACAAAATTAGCTCTTTTTAAATATACTAAAATGTAGTTATTTTTTTCAATTTGCATATTTTTTCATATTTTGAAACTGAAGTAATGACGTCATCATGCTTTTTTTCAGAAACACCTATATTTTGCTTTATTTAAAAAGAGATCATTTTTTGAACAAATTTTCTAAATAAAAAAAAATTATCTTTTTCCGATGAAAAATTATAAGCAAATTTATGAAAAACATTATTTTCAAATTTGCTTATTATTTTTCAACGGAAAAAGATAGCAAACTTTTTTTTCACAAAATTAGCTCTTTCTAAATGTACCTAAATACATGCGTTTTGCTGAATTTCCATATTTTTTCTTATTTGGAAACAAGTAATGACGTCATCAAATTCATTTTTTCAGAAACGTAGCTAATTTTGGAATATTTAAAAAGAGCTAATTTTTATGAACAAATTTCGTAATGAAAAAAAAATTTTTTTCTGTTGAAAAATTATAAGCAAATTTGTAAAAAAAAAGATTTCCAGATTTGCTTAAATATGCCTGATTTTGCATCTTTTGTTATATTTGGAAACTGACGTAATGACGTCAGCAACTTTTTTTTCAGATACATAGCTATATTTTGGTATATTTAAAGAGATAATTTTTTTGAGCAAATTTGTAAATAAAAAATTTATCTTTGAAAAATTATAATCAAATTTGTCAAAAAAAGTATTTCGAAATTTGCTGTAATTTTTAACGGAAAAGGTAGCAAATTTTTTCTTATCCAAATGTGTTAATAAAATTTGCTCTTTTGAAATACACTAAAATATAGGTATTTTTCTGAGTTTGCATATTTTTTCATATTTGGAAACTGAAATAATGATGTCATCATGTTTTTTTCAAAAATATACTTATATTTTGCTTTATTTAAAAAGAGATCTTTTTTTGCACAAATTTTCTAAATTAAAAAAAAATTGTTATCTTTTTTCGATGAAAAATTATAAGCAAATCTGTGAGAAAACATTATTTTCAAATTCGCTTATTATTTTTCAACGGAAAAAGATAGCAAACTTTTTTTTCACAAAATTTGTTCTGAAAAATTAGCTCTTTCTAAATGTACCTTTGCTGAATTTCCATATTTTTCTTATTTGGAAACAAGTAATGACGTCATCAATTTCATTTTTTCAGAAACGTAGCTAATTTTGGAATATTTAAAAGAACTAATTTTATGAACAAATTTTGTAATGAAAAAAATTTTTTCAGTAGAAAAATTATAAGCAAATTTGTCAGAAAAATATTTTCAAATTTACTTAAATATACCTAAATGCATGTCTTTTCTAAATTTGCATCTTTTTTATATTTGAAACTGACGTAATGCCGTCATCAACTTTTTTACAGAAACATAGCTATATTTTGGTATATTTAGAGATAATTTTTTGAGCAAATTTTGTAAATAAAAATTTTGAAATTTGCTGTAATTTTTAACGGAAGAAGATAGCAAATTTTTCTTCACCAAATGTGTTTAAAAATAGCTCTCTTTAAATATACTAAAATATAGGTATTTTTCTGAATTTGCATATTTTTTCATATTTGAGAACTGAAGTAATGACGTCGTCATGTTTTTTCAGAAGCATACCTATATTTTGCTTTATTTAATAAGAAATCATTTTTTGAACAAATTTTCTAAATAAAACAATGTTATCTTTTCCGATGAAAATTATAAGCAAATTTGTGAAAAACAGTTTTAAGATTTGCTTATAATTTTCAACGGAAAAAGATAGCAAACTTTTTTCACAAAATTTGTTCAGAAAATTAGCTCTTTTAAATATACCCAAATATATGCCTTTTCAGAATTTCCATATTTTTCTTATCTGGAAACATATAATGACATCATCAAATTCCTTAACGTAGCTAATTTTGGAATATTTGAAAAGAGCTAATTTTATGAACAAATATTGTAATGAAAAAATTTTTTCTGTTGAAAATTATAAGCAAATTTGAAAAAAATATTTTCAGATTGCTTAAATATACCTAAATGCATGCCTTTTTCGGAATTTGCATCTTTTATATTTGGAAACCGACGTAATGACGTCGTCAACTTTTTCAGAAACAGCAATATTTTGGTATATTTAAGCAAATTTTGTAAATAAAATTTATCTTTTCCGTTGAAAACTATAAGCAAATTTGTCAAAAAAGTACTTCGAAATTCTGCAATTTTTAACGGAAAAGGTAGCAAATTTTATTCACCAAATGTGTTTAAAAAATTAGCTCTTTTAAATATACTGAAATATAGGAATTTTTTGAATTTGCATATTTTTTCATGTTTGGAAACTGAAGTAATGACGTCGTCATGTTTTTTCAGAAACATACCTATATTTTGCTTTATTTAAAATTTTTTGAACAAATTTTCCAAATAAAAATATTGTTATCTTTTTCCGATGAAAATTATAAGAAAATTTGTGAAAAAATATTTTCAGATTTGCTTATAATTTTCAACGGAAAAGCTAGCAAACTTTTTTTAAAAATTGTTCAGAAAATTAGCTCTTTTAAATATACCTAAATACATGCCTTTTGCTGAATTTTCATGTTTTTCTTATTTGAACAAGTAATGACGTCATCAAATTCATTTTTCAGAAACGTAGCTAATTTAGGAATATTTAAAAAGAGCTAATTTTATGAACAAATCTTGTAATGAAAAAATTTTTTCTGTTGAAAATTATAAGCAAATTTGAAAAAAACATTTTCAGATTTGCTTAAATATACCTGAACTACATCTTTTGTTATATTTGGAAACTGACGTAATGACGTCATCTACATTTTTTCAGAATCACCTCTATATTTTGGTATATTTGAAGAGATAATTTTTGAGGAAATTTCGTAAATAAAAATTTATCTTTTCCGTTGAAAATTATAAGCAAATTTGTCAAAAAAGTATATCGAAATTTGCTGTAATTTTAACGGAAAAGGTAGCAAATTTTTTCTTCGCCAAATGTGTTTAAAAAATTAGCTCTTTTAAATATACTAAAATATAGGTATTTTTCTGAATTTGCATATTTTTTCATATTTGGAAACTGAAGTAATGATGTCATCATGTTTTTTTCAGAAATATACCTATATTTTGCTTTATTTAAAAAAATTATTTTTTGAACAAAAATAAAAAATTGTTATCTTTTCCGATGAAAATTATAAACAAATCTGTGAAAACAGTATTTTCAGATTTGCTTATAGTTTTCAACGGAAAAGATAGCAAACTTTTTCACAAATTTGTTCAGAAAAATTAGCTCTTTTAAATGTACCTAAATACATGCCTTTTTCTGAATTTCCATATATTTTATTATTTGGAAACAAGTAATGACGTCATCAAATTCATTTTTTCAGAAACGTAGCTAATTTTGTAATATTTAAAAAGAGCTAATTTTTATGAACAAATTTTGTAATGAAAAAAAATTTTTTTTCTGTTGGAAAATTATAAGCAAATTTATACAAAAAAATATTTTCAAATTTGCTTAAGTATTCCCAAATGCATGCCTTTTTCTGAATTTGCATCTTTTTTTATATTTGGAAACTGACGTAATGACATCATCAACTTTTTTTTCAGAAACATCTATATTATTGTATATTTAAAGAGATAATTTTTTTGAGCAAATTTTATAAATAAAAAATTTATCTTTTTCCGTTGAAAAATTATAAGCAAGTTTGTCAAAAAAAGTATTTCGAAATTTGCTGTAATTTTTAATGGAAAAAGGTAGCAAATTTTTTCTTCACCAAATGTGTTTAAAAAAATTAACTCTTTTTAAATATACTAAAATATAGGTATTTTTCTGAATTTGCATATTTTTTCATATTTGGAAACTGAAGTAATGACATCAACATGTTTTTTTTAGAAACATACCTATATTTTGCTTTATTTAAAAAAAGATCATTTTTTTGAACAAATTTTCTAAATAAAAAAACATTGTTATCTTTTTCCGATGAAAAATTATAAGAAAATTTGTGAAGAAAACAGTATTTTCAGATTTGCTTATAATTTTTCAACGGAAAAGATAGCAAACTTTTTTCACAAAATTTGTTCAGAAAAATTAGCTCTTCTTAAATGTACCTAAATATATGCCTTTTGCTGAGTTTCCATATTTTTTCTTATTTGGAAACAAGTAATGACGTCATCAAATTCATTTTTTCAGAAACGTAGCTAATTTTGGAATATTTAAAAAGAGCTAATTTTTATGAACAAATTTTGTAACAGAAACAATTTTTTTTTCCGTTGAAAAGTTATAAGCAAATTTGTAAAAAAAAATGTTTTCGGATTTGCTTAAATATATCTAAATGCACGCCTTTTTCTGAATTTGCATATTTTTTTATATTTGGAAATCGACGTAATGACGTCATCCACTTTTTTTCAGAAACAGCTATATTTTGGTATATTTAAAGAGATAATTTTTTTGAGCAAATTTCGTAAATAAAAAATTAATTTTTTTCCGTTGAAAAATTATAAGCAAATTTGTCAAAAAAAGTATTTCGAAATTTGCTATAATTTTTAACGGAAAAAGGTAGCAAATTTTTTCTTCACCAAATGTGTTTAAAAAAATTAACTCTTTTTAAATATACTAAAATATAGGTATTTTTCTGAATTTGCATATTTTTTCATATTTGGGAACTGAAGTAATGACGTCGTCATATTTTTGTCAAAAACATACCTACATTTTGCTTTATTTAAAAAGAGATCATTTTTTTGAACAAATTTTCTAATTAAAAAAAAATTGTTATCTTTTTGCGGTGAAAAATTATAAGCAAATTTATGAAAAAACGGTAATTTCAGATTTGCTAATAATTTTTCAACGGTAAAAGATAGCAAACTTTTTTTTCACAAAATTGGTTCAGAAAAATTAGCTCTTTTTAAATGTACCTAAATACATGCATTTTTCTGAATTTCCATATTTTTTCTTATTTGGAAACAAGTAATGACATCATCAAATTCATTTTTTTCAGAAACGTAGCTAATTTTGGAATATTTAAATAGAGTTAATTTTTATGAACAAGTTTTGTAATGAAAAAAAATTTTTATTCTGTTGAAAAATTATAAGCAAATTTGTAAAAAAAAAATATTTTCAGATTTGCTTAAACATACCTAAATGCGTGCCTTTTTCTGACTTTGCATCTTTTTTTATATTTAGAAACTGACGTAATGACGTCATCAACCTTTTTTCAGAAACATGGCTATGTTTTGGTATATTTAAAGAGATAATTTTTTAGAGCAAATTTTGTAAATAAAAAATTTATCTTTTTCCATTGAAAAATTATAAGCAAGTTTGTCAAAAAAACGTATTTCGAAATTTGCTGTAATTTTTAACGGAAAAAGGTAGCAATTTTTTTCTTCACCAAATGCGTTTAAAAAAATTAGCTCTTTTTAAATATACTAAAATATAGGAATTTTTCTGAATCTGCATATTTTTCCATATTTGGAAACTGCAGTAATGACGTCACCTTGTTTTTTTCAGAAACATACCTATATTTTGCTTTATTTAAAAAAAGATCATTTTTTTTAACAAATTATCTAAATAAAAAAATATTGTTATCTTTTTCCGATGAAAAATTATAAGCGAATTTGTGAAAAAACGGTATTTTCAGATTTGCTTATAGTTTTTCAACGGAAAAAGATAGTAAACTTTTTTTTCACAAAATTTGTTCAGAAAAATTAGCTCTTTTTAAATATACCTAAATACATGCCTTTTGCTTCCATTGAAAAATTATAAGCAAGTTTGTCAAAAAAAGTATTTCGAAATTTGCTGTAATTTTTAACGGAAAAAGGTAGCAAATTTTTTCTTAACCAAATGTGTTTAAAACAATTAGCTCTTTTTAAATATACCAAAATGTAGGTATTTTTCTGAATTTGCATATTTTTTCATATTTGGGAACTGAAGTAATGACGTCATCATATGTTTTTTTCAAAAACATACCTATATTTTGGTATATTTAAAAAGAGATAATCTTTTTGAACAAATTTTTTAAATAAAAAATTTATTTTACCTTTTTCCGTTGAAAAATTATAAGAAAATTTGTAAAAAAAACGTATTTAAAAATTGCTTTTAATTTTTTAACGGAACAAGATAGCAAATTTATTTCTTCACAAAATATGTTCAGAAAAATTAGCACTTTTTAAATATACCTAAATATATACATTTTTCTGAATTTAAATATTTTTTCTTATTTGGAAGCAAGTAATGACGTCATTAAATTCATTTTTTCAGAAACGTGGCTAATTTTGGAATATTTAAAAAGAGCTAATTTTTTTGAACAAATTTTGTAATGAAAAAAAAATTTTTTGTTGAAAAATTATAAGCAAATTTGTAAAATATTTTCAGATTTACTTAAATCTATCTAAATGCATGCCCTTTTCTGAATTTCCATCTTTTTTTATATTTGGAAACCGACGTAATGACGTCATCAACTTTTTTTTCAGAAACAAGCTATATTTTGGTATATTTAAAGAGATAATTTTTTTAAGCAAATTTTGTAAATAAAAAATTTTATCTTTTTCCGTCGAAAAATTATAAGCAAATTTGTCAAAAAAAGTATTTCGAAATTTGCTGTAATTTTTAACGGAAAAAAGTGGCAAATTTTTTCTTCACCAAATGTGTTTAAAAAAATTAGCTCTTCTTAAATATACTAAAATATAGGTATTTTTCTGAATTTACATATTTTTCATATTTGGGAACTGAAGTAATGACGTCATCATATTTTTGGTGTATTTAAAAAGAGATAATTTTTTTGAACAAATTTTTTAAATAAGAATTTTTTTTTATTTTTTTCCGTTTGAAAAATTATAAGAAAATTTGAAAAAAAAAGTATTTGAAATTTGCTTATAATTTTTCAACGGAACAAGATAGCAAATGTATTTCTTCACAAAATTAACACTTTTTAAATATACCTAAATACATGCATTTTTCTGAAATTACATATTTTTTCTTATTTGCAAACTCAAGTAATGACGTCATAATTTTTTTTTTCAGAAACAACTATATTTTGATGTATTCAAAAAGAGCTAATTTTTCAACGGAAAAAGATAGCAAATTTTTTTCTTTACAAAACTTGTTCAGAACAATTAGCTTTATTTTTGAATATACCAAAATATAGGTATGTTTCTGAGAAAAAAAAATTGATGACTTCATTACTTCAGTTTCCAAATACGAAAAAATATGGAAATTCGTCTTAAAACAGACTACTCAATTCCATTTAAGAACCTCTTTTCAGATTTTTTCTATCGTTTTTCCTTTTCTTATAATAGATCTGAGACATTGGGTTTCGCTCACCCTGTAAATTGCTGCATTACGAATTACTTCTTTTTAGGCTTTAGTTAATAATTGACATAGTTATACGTATGGTACATGTGCACAATTAAAAGTTAATCGTGCATATGTATGCACTCTGGAGTTGCAAAAAAATTATAATTATAATTATGTATCTTAGAGTGCATTAATTTTTAAAATTGTAATTCAAGAGTTCCCTAGATTTTACTGTACATTTTTGGAAAACTGTGTCTTAAAAAGCTATCTCGTAATACTGATAATAATTTTTTGTTTAACACGATCCGTTTTTTACTTACAAAGCTACACGACCATGTAATTTTCAACCGATTACGCTTTTGTAAATGGTAAGTATACAAATTAGCATCAAAATTATCCGAAAGAGATGGGAAAATGATTTTCCATTAATTATGCACCATAATTAATTGTAAAATGTGATAAGAGGGTGGCATTATCTTATAAAGGTTTCAAGTACGCAACAATTTTCATATAACTTTTTAAGTTTAATAAAATTTGGTTGATGTGAACAGAATTGTTTGAAGTGCAAATAGAATCGTGCCGTAATTTCATAAAGTCGTCTTTATAAATTTAGGGAGAAATTAGCATCTGGGATTAAAAAGCCACCACCACACATTTATATTGAATTGTTATAAATGAACGTATGGAAGCTGAATTCGGGTTAAAGTTTAAAAAAAAAAGAGTTAACAAAAGGTCTGTGATTTAAATCTAAAATCAAGATTTGTAATCACCTGAAAAAAAACCTTTAATGTATTTTAAGGGTTGAATAACTCAAAATCGATTAAGCCTGTATTAGAATATAAACGAAAATTTAAATTTGGTAAAAAAAAAATGAACATTATCGATAATAACTAAGACAGCTGAACTTCGTCTGGGGGTAGTTTTTAGGGGTGAGGCCACGACCTTGCCGTTGCCATGAAAACCAGACAACGCTTACCCCCACTTTTCCTTAACCTGGGAAAAATATGTTGAGAATTTTTACTGATATGGAAATTTCATTATTTACAGAATCTGATATGCTAAAAAAAAAATTAATATGAAACCGCAAGCTTTAGTATTTACTTTTTTCCTAATTTTTTTAGCAAAGAGGGTGAAGAGGGTTGGAAAATGCCGTATATCGCTGCTTCTTTGTTAATATTAAAATTTGTTACAGCAATGCGGACAACACGGTAAAGACGATTATCCAAATTGGACACGAAGCTCTATGGGAATGAACAAACAAGGATACGAGTCAAAAATGAATGAAAATCAACATCAAATGCAAAAAGGTAATTAATTTTAGTCATCCGAAATCGGCTGATTAAAAAAAAATAATGAAAGCAACGCGAATCTCTCATTTCTCTTTACAGGAACGAATTACCAACTAGGAAAAATAAGAAGCTCCATTGGGGCTACAGATAGACTGAATTACCCAAATTATTCGAAAGGTAAATTTGCGATACTTTTAGACAATCCCTCGTACATATCTTCATCTAGGTCGCACGCCTAAAATATTCATGTCTGAATTGATTAAACTAGAGATACAAATTTGGCTGTTGTTGATTTAAAGATCTTGAAAGTACATGAAAATGTGTGGGCGAAAAGCGGAATGGGAAAGAGGAGGTGTGAATAATTAATCTATTGATTAACGAAGATTAGTTACGATAAACTTGAATAACTTTACATTTGTCAGTAAGTTTATGTACCTTGTCAGAAAATTTCAACTCATTTCCATCATTTTTCTACCACCCTAACCCCAACTTTCAAATTTGCTCAAAATTAATCAATTACTAATTAATACATTTTTTTGGCAAAAATATTTTATCTCATTCACATAAAACTCTCACTGTTAATTAATTCTAAATACGGCTACAGAATTTAATTATAAATTTTTTATCAATAAATCGTGTATAATGTTGTTATAGTTATGTTAACCTAGCTGAGTTTAGTACCCTTTACCCAATTTACATAAATTTAGGGTTCACATACAGAGTGTTCCAGTTTTTTGTAGCAGGACTTTAGTAGTCGATAGAGCTTTCAAAATTAAAACAAAAAGTTAATATAAACATAGGTTGCCAAACGCTTAGTTTTGGAGATACAGGGTTTCAAAGTTTTAATTTTTTTTCAGTTCCTTTAATTTATCTTCAAAACTATTTAAAATAATAAATCCAAATTTAGTACACATATTACACTCCTTAAACTCAATATTAAGAGTAGTTTAACGTTTATCAATATCTACAGGGCACTACATTTTCTGGGGTGGTACACCCTTTATCCCCCCGATCTTTTTCATGCGACGCCTCTAACTTTTAAAAACCAAAAATTTGGATCGCGCATTTGATTTAGGAACTTTTTTGTTTTCAGCTTTTTTTTCGAAAAATGCATAGTTTTTGAGAAAAATTAGCTGCAATCAATGAACAGCTTCCAAATGGCAAGTAAAGAAAGTCTGATGCTCCCGCAAAAAATAGTGTGCCATGAAAAGAACAATAAAAAAAGAATCAAATTATGTCAATTCTCACGTTTTTTTGTCTCTTAATAAAAAGTAGTACTCCACTGATTTTTTCCTAACTTTTCAGTTGAATTAAATAAAGGAAAATAAAAGTAAAACAACAAAATAAATAAATAAATACGTATTTATTGGAAAAAATTGGAAAGAATGTCTATTTAAGATTTTAACAAGAACGAAACGAACGAAATAAATAAATTAAACAAATAAACTTAACTTAATAAAATTTTTTGAATTTTTTTTTTTTATGGTTGTGGACCTGAACAGGCTAAATTAAACCTATCGTGCTAAAGCACTCAGGAACACTTAGGAGGGTAGATAGAGCGATAATGAATTGCCAATAGATTCCTATGAACAGCTACCTTAAATTTTCTCATATCATAAGTGAGAGGAAAACAGGAACTAGGGAGATCATTCCAGAGTTTAGAAGCCGTGTAGAAAAATGTGGATTGCGCCCGTTTGGTACGACAAGTGGAGATTTGTACTGCATACTGATGATGTGAATGAGCGAACCGACTGTTTCTCGCAAAGATAGCCCGAGACGGTATCAAATAATTTAATTCAGCAGCACAATAGCCGTTGTAATAACGATAATACAAAGAAAGAACTGAAGCCATCCTTCTATGCTCAAGGGACTGTATGTGAGAAGTTAAGGACGGGTCATTTATAAGCCTAATCGCTCTTTTTTGAATACGATCAACGATATCGAGAGCGTATAGTACTAACAGAGGTGAGAATTATATTCCAGATGAGGCCGAATTTGGGCCTTATACAGCAGAAAGAGTTGTCGAGAGGTAAAGTACTGCTTAGATCTGTGCAAAAAGTCTATTTTACGAGCGGCTGTTTTGGTAGCTAACAGAAGATGGTCAACCCATGAGAGATTTGAAGATACAGTCATACCCAACAGAGTAATAGAGTCTGAAAACTTAAGAACTGAGCCATTCATACTTACAACAGGAAATCATCGATCTTTTTTGGAGGACATAAGGCAACACTGAATACATAATTGACACCGACGAATAATTTGCACGTGGAATATTAACTAAAAATTGACTTATTTCATTACACGTATCCCTAATCCTATTAATGAGTTCATCTCTTGTCGTCACAGGAGTTGCATACACCCTTTCTTTTAAATACCCCCACACAAAAAAATCTAAGGGATTTAGGTCTGGAGACCTTGGCGGCCAGGGAACTGGGCCTGCACGACTGATCCATCTTCCTGGATAATGGTTGTCCAGCCAGTTTCTAACGATTCTGCTATAATGAGCTGGACAACCATCAAGCTGGAACCAAGCCGTTCTTCGTAAATTTAAGGGAATATGTTCCCACATATTCCCATGTTCATTCTCTAGGATTTCCAAGAAATTCATCCGATGTGGTAAAAAGTAGGCCCAAAAGGTGATTATTGTAAATAGGGAAAGTGGTCGAATATCGACCACTTTAGAAGGAAGCCCGATTACTCGCTCACGTGGGGAGTTATTTGTCTGGATTTAATAGCCAATTACTTTCGAACATTTATCTAAACAACCCGTACTTCGGTTTTACTTACATTGCATTTTTTCTTGTTTTATCACAAAATTTAGAAAAAATTATTTTAACAGGTAATATCGACCTTTCGGGTAAATTCGATCAGATTGTCGGTAAATATCGACCAAACATTTTATTGGAAATAGGACTGTTGAACAAAATATATAACATAGAAAACACATAAAAATTTATTACAAAGCTAAGCAGTTTTCACACTGATATTCATCCGCATTTTCAATATTCGTGCAATCGGCGTGGGCCCAAGAACCACACGAACGACACCTCCACCATAAGTCATTATTTCCTCCAAAATTATCACAAACGCTGCATGTTTCGGTTGTTGCAGTATTTTTCTTTTTCTTTTTGGACAGAAACCACATTTCTCTTGACTTTTCTCACATCTTGCGGCCTGATCTTCTTTTTCTGTTCTTTTTTCTAGTTCAGCTTTAAAGGAGTCGAAGTCATAATTTTGGAATGTTGGGTTCTTCGTGACATATTTTGATTTTTGATTTCGGCAAGGGCCGAAGATCAGTAAAACCTTTCTTAGCTTGGTTCGGTTGAAGAGTCTTGTCAGTATCATCACTTAACAGTTAAGTCTTAACTCATCCTCTGTAACCTCTTCTAAAACCAAATCAGAAATATCAGAATCTGACGAAGATTCACGGTTACGTTTACGTTTATTTTGGATCATTTTAGGTAGAGATCGACAGATAGACGTGGATGGCCTAGCCACTGGCGATGGAGTTCTTTCAATACGTTAAATTGCAGGATTTGCATTTTCTGCGGTAATGTGCTCTACTCCGTCCGCTAAGGGCGTCAATTCTTCGTCACTGAACACAAAACGGTTAAAGGGAAATATTCCGGTTGCTTCAAAAGCTCGTACACCTTTCTCGATTGTGGCTACCCTATTGAAGGCATTTTTAAATAATTCCGCAAGATCAGTTTGTAGGATTTTTGAAGATGCTTTGATTTTATATATTTGTCGCATTCCTGATTGTACGCTATCTTTAATGGTCCGAAAAAACATACATCAAGGGACTGAAGCCGATGCGATGTGTGAGGGGGAATTGAAATGACTGTAATACCATTTTTTCTGCAAAAGTTGTATGTCGGTAAGCTAGAGTGGGTTGAATGGTTGTCAAGCACTAATTATACAGGGTCATTTTTACTAGATTTTGTGTAAGATGCAAAGTGATTAATCCATTCTGTGAAAAGCTCCTCAGTAATCCACCCCGACTTAGAGCATCTATATGTTGCTCCAGTAGGACCATTTTTTTGAAGGCCTTCTTTCATCCGCTCTCTTTTGAAAATAAACATTGGCGGAACATAATGACCTGCCGCGCTCATGGCAGAGACAACAGTGACCAGCTGCCCCCTTTCACCACTCGTAATAGCCCCAACTTGTTTCTGGCCCTTTGACGCTGCAATTCGGCTAGGTATTTGTACGTTGCTAATGCCAGTCTCATCGACATTAAATATCCGATGAGCATCAAATCTATAATTGTCATAGATTTTTTCAAAATTATTAAAAAATATATTTATTTCCACCCTGTTAAAAGCCAACACTCTGCTTAAACTAGTAGCCTCTGGCTTACGGAAGCTTATATTTGGGTTGCGACGCATAAACAAGTAAAGCCAATCTTTCCCACACATCTTTTTCCTTGTTAAATTGTGGGAAATTTCATTATCTTCGGCAAATTGATAAGCAAGCTTCGGATACATTGTGGTGTAAGTCCATAAAACAGTCTAGACATAGCGATAATATGGTTGGTAAGTTCTGATTCTTGTTCAACGGTGAACACCGACTTCCTACCTAACTTGTATTTCTTAGGATCAAATCTTCCTTTATTCTATCTTGCAACGTTCCGTATGGTACAACGAACATCTTTGCGGCATTTCTTATAGATGTAACTTTGTCCTGTACTGCTTTAACGGCACGCTGCATGTTTTCTTCTGTCCACGAAGAACGGTTACTCTTACGCTTATATCTTTCACGTGGCATCTAAAACAAGTAATATTCGTAGCAGTGTAATATCGACCACCGTGGAGTAATATCGATCACAGTGGTCGATATTACCCGAAGTTTTTACAGAAGAATATTTCAATCGTCAAGAAAAACTGGGTTAGAATTTCACAACATTGGTAGCACGAATGTAAGTACAGACGTGTCACTTGTATCTTACATAAAAATAATAAATCTAAGTGCCATTAAAACTCTGAATTACCTTAAACTAAACAGCCTGTCCTTTATTAAAACCGGCACAAAACCGAACAACATACCGGTATCACAACACAACACTTATTTAACAGCAACTTGTTGTATTGAGTGAAGTTAGCTACCGAATTACTAGACGCACCGCTTGCTTGCGATCGCAAAACCCATTCAGGGCTGCCAAAACTGCATTGGTCGATATTCGACCGCGGTCGATATTCGACCACTTTCCCATACCTATCCAGACGTTCAAACTAAATTGTTGTTGGAAATGTCTCGGGAACTACATGTGGATTTTCATGTGCCCAAACGTGCTGGTTGTGAAAATTTACCACACCATAAAACATTATTTAAAAAACCTGGATTGTTATTATTTTCAGCAAGAATCCATCGACAATACGCAACTCTACGTTCTGCATCCCCTGGTTGTAGTCCTTGAACAGGTTGTAGATGGTAAGGATATCGGTGATCCCGTCCTAATGTTCGGTGAATAGTAGTATTTGAGACTCCACCTAAAGCTACGGATACTCTTCTAATGCTAGTTGTGGGATCTCTGTCGAATTCACGCAAAATTCGTCGTGCACATTATTTAACCCCTGATTTATAATTTGTTGGTGAACTTTACAAATACTGAAGGATGCGGAGCTCTTCTAAAAGGAAATCTTCGCCTATATTCACAGGCTGCTGATATCCACTATTTCTTGATTAGAAAACAAAAGTGGCATCTTAAAAGATCACTTTTACAATAAAAATTAACACAATAAAATATGTAAATAAATTACATTTTTTTTTTTTTTTTGGTGGCGTCAACTCTTTGGTTATTTGCCACATGGTTTACTTTTACCTTCGTATTCTAGATATTCTAGATTTTGTTATATAAATCGTTTTCTTTCAGAAAGCTTACGACATTCTTGATATTTTGGCTCTCGAGCTTCAAGTTTTCTTTCAAGCCGTTATTTATTTTGTGTTGTATTCTACTTAGTCTTATTACATTGCATGTCTCAAATATGTGTTTAACTGTTAGTGCATCATTACAATGTTCACATCTTGGTTGATCGCTATTTTTCAATAAATGACTATGGGTTATGTTAGTGTGGCCTATTCTTAATCTTGTCATTATTGTATTGTCCCTTCTCGACATTTGGTGGTACTTTTGCCTTTAATAACTTTAGGTCTGTGTATGTACTGTGTCTGTGTTTGTGTCTGTGTCTGTGTCTGATCTGTGTATGTGTCTGTGTCTGTGTCTGTGTCTGTGTCTGTGTCTGTGTCTGTGTCTGTGTCACTGTGTCTGTGTCTGTGTCTGTGTCTGTGTCTGTGTCTGTGTCTGTTCTGTGTCTGTGTCTTTGTGTCTGTGTCTGTGTCTGTGTCTGTGTCTTGTCTGTGTCTGTGTCTGTGTCTGTGTCTGTGTCTGTGTCTGTGTCTGTGCTGTCTGTGTCTGTGTCTGTGTCTGTGTCTGTGTCTGTGTCTGTGTCATGTTTGTGTCTGTGTCTGTGTCTGTGTCATGCTGTGCTGTGTCTGTGTCTGTGTCTGTGTCTGTGTCGTGTCTGTGTCTGTGTCTTGTTCTGTGTCTGTGTCTGTGTTCTGTGTCTGTGTCTGTTCTTGTCTGTTTGTTTGTCTGTGTCTGTGTCTGTGTCTGTGTCTGTTTGTGTCTGTGTTCCTGTGTCTGTTCTGTGTCTGTGTTTGAATTGCTTATTTTGTGTTTCCCATTCCACTTACCACTTACTCCAGACCAACTTTTTATCTCACGTTCATCTATTTCCGGTGGATATTCTACATTTAATCCTTCAAGTGCTTCTTTAATTTGCAGTGGATAGGTATTTTGCTTGTTGCTGTAGGCTGTAAATGTTGTTTGAACATAACTTGCTTGATAAAGTGGTTGTTACATTTTCTAATTTTTACCGCGTATTTCAACAATAGCCACATTCTTCTATATTTAAGTGGAAGCATTTCTGAATCAACATGTACACTGCATGTAGGACTAGTGAAATGCCCTATTGCATAACGGATGCATCTATTCTGCACCACGTCTAGTTTTCCGAGTAAGGATTTTGATGCAGATCCATACGCTATGCAGCCGTAATCGAGATAGGGTAGGATTAGTGCTTTATACGCTCTTAATAGCACTTGTCTGTCTGCGCCCCATTTTCTGTTGGCGATGCATTTTAAGGTGTTAAGTACTCTGTGTGCTTTTATTTGTATTTGTTCTACGTGGAGTTTCCACGTAAGCTTTTCGTCTAGTGTCATCCCCAGAAATTTATAATTTGAAACATATAATTTTTCCCTTTCAGATATAAGCTTTGGCATATGATGTGGATGACGTAATCTACAAAAGTGTAGGCATACCGTTTTATTTGTTGAGATACAGAATCCTACACTTTCTGCTTCCAGTTGTATGGCGTTTATCGCCGTTTGTACCGTAGCGTTATGCGATGTTTTGCCGTCAGATGAAGTAAGTATGGCTAAGTCATCTACGTACAAGCACCGCTCTATAGATGGGTTTAACGTTCTGGTTAGGTCATTAACAGCTACTAAAAATAACGTTACGCTTAGGGGAGATCCTTGCGGAATCCCATTTTCTAGAAGATACTTAGAGGATAAGTCACTGCCTATTTTTACTTGAAAGTATCTGTGCTTTAGGAACGATTTGATATATAAAGCCAAGTTTCCCCTAATTCCCTAACGGTGCAACTTTTTTAAGACACCATATCTCCACACCGTATCGTATGCTCTTTGGATATCGAAGAATACTGCTGTGCAGTGTTCTCTTTCAGAAGCGCTTCTTGGATTGCATTTGTTAGCAGTACTACGTTATCGCTTGTTGAATGGTTTTCTTTGAACCCTGTCTGGTATTTATTGATTAGTTGGTATCTGTCTAGATAGTTTCTTAAGCGCTTGTTGACCACTCTTTCTAGAACTTACCCTATACAACTGGATAGTGCGATAGGGCGGTAACTGGACACCTCTAGCTCGCCTTTTCCTTGCTTTAATATTGGTATAACTATACACGTTTTCCACCCAATGTAATAATCCCTTTCCTCCCAGATCCTGTTGTATAAAAATATAAGGTCTTCTAAACTAGTTTTTAGTAAGTTCTTTATCATCGAGTATGTTATGTTGTCTAGCCCCGGAGAAGTTTCCTTGACTCCTTGTAATGCCATATCTAGTTCGTCTAATGTAAAAGGTTTATTGTACCAACTTTTTACATTTTCATCAAAATCAAGTGGAATTTCTCGGGCTTGCTTGGTTTCTTTGAATTCCTTTGCGTAGTTTTCTGTACTACTAATCCGTGCGAAATATTCCGCTATTGTTTCTGCTACATGAGCGGGTTCTGTAATCAGTTGACCATCTTCTTCTAATTTGGGTATTACTCTTGCAGAAAACTTGCCAGATAAAGTTTTTATTTTATTCCATATTTCTGGAACGGGTGCCTTCGTTGTCATTGATGATACATACTCTTCCCAGGATTTTATTTTTGCAACCAAAATTAAACGGCGCGCTATGGCCCTTGATTTTTTGAATTCAATTAAATTCTCGATTGTAGGGTTCTGACTGAATTGTTTAAGCTGTTTCTTTCGATTTTTAATTGCAGCCGAGATTTCACTGTTCCACCATGGAACTGGAATTCTAGTCATTCTTTTGTGGGTTTTGGGAATAGATTGTTCTGCAGCGTCTACTATTGCTTTCGAAAAATCGTGGACGGCACAGTTGGTTTCATGCTGCCTATTTACTTGCTGGATACTATCTTGAAATGTTTCCCAATTTGCTAGTTTTGTATTCCATTTGTAGGCCACTTCCGAATTGGGTATGCATTTGTTTGCAGCAATAACTATGGGATAGCGGTCACTTCCATGTAAGTCCGATATCTGATCCCATACAAGCTCTTGGGCAATTTGTGCCGAACATATACTAAGATCAATGGCAGAAAAGTTATTTGATCTTGAATTGAAAAAGGTTATTGAGTAATACTAATTCTAAATTGTCTAGTAAGTTAACTATTTCTGCACCTCTGCTATCTTGCTTAATCGATCCCCAGATCTTACTGTGGGCATTGAAATCCCCCACTAACAGGAATGGTTTAGGGAGTTGGTCGATCAGTTTTTCTATGTCTGTGATATTCCATTTGTTATCTGGCAAATATATATTGTAGATATTTACTTTGATGGGATACCGTAATGAAATCGCAACCGCTTGTACCTCAGTTTTCAATTGTATCTCACTGAATACGCAGTTGTGGTGTACTAGAATAACTACGCCGCCTTTTGCTCTTTGGGAGTAAGGAGCATCGACTCTGATATTTTTATAGTTATTTAGTTGAAACTCGTCGCTATCTTTGAGGTGGGTTTCTTTCAAGTTAATGACTAATGGTAGGTATCTTGTTATCATTAACTTTAGTTCGTCCTTACTTTTAATACTTCCGTTACAGTTCCACTGTATTATGGTATGCATTATGTTATAAATATGTAAATAATAGTATAACTATAACATAAAAATAAAATTAAAAGACCAAGGACTATTTCTAATATAACGAACACACAAAAAGAACAGATAAATAAATAAATAAGTAAATAAATCTATAGAAATATGTAAAATGACTAGAATCTTATAAGTGGAATGACTAGTATATTACGTTACGAGTCGTAACATCTGACTAGATTATTTCTTGGTTTTGCCTTTCGGACGGCCTACTTTATTCTTTTTTCGAGCATCCAGAAGTGCTTCTTCTTTTCCTTTTTTCTCCAAATGTGTCTTCATCCATAGACTCAGAATGGTCAGTTGGATGGTGGGAGGGAACGGGGTGGGGTGTAGCAAAGGTATTGTGGTCTTCGAGCTTGTTAATTAGGGGTTTGATTGCTTCGACTAGGAGCGGTAATAATTCCTTTGCTAATGCTTGATCCTCTACTTTGGGTTGTGCAACAGTTACGCGTGTTGCAGCTGCCTTAGCGTAACTTACCCCTGCAGTAGGAGTATTAGTTAATAGTTTCCTTCTGGCTTCATTATAGGTTATCCTTTCTTTAGTACGTACTTCTTGTATCGCTTTTTCTTGTTTTAGAGCAGGACAGTTAATATCTCTAGCAGAGTGAGGCCCTCTGCAGTTCACACAAGTGACTGGTTCTTCACAAGGATTACCTATATGAAGAGGTTTCCCACATACACACAGTTGATCAGTTACTGTACACCTAACCGCTGCATGTCCTAGTTTATGACACCTGAAGCATCTAACGGGTGGTGGAACGTATATCCGAATATTTAATGAATAAAATGCAATTTTAATACTTTTAGGTAGAGATGGCGTATTGAATGTTAATACGTGATTAGGAGTATCTTGCATCACCCCTTCTCGTTTCGCTTTTATTCTGCGCACATCAACTACACCTTGACCATTTAGTTCCTTGACAATATCTTCAGTACTACAATTTAATAAATCAGTACTAAACTACACCTTTAGAAATGTTTAAAGTCGGGTGTGGTACGACTTGAATTTCGTAGACGTCCAACTTGGTTGCCTTTTGGACTCTATTACTTTGAGCATTTGACCCTGTTTCAACCAACAATCCATCCTTAACCTTCCTTATAGACTTTAGATTACCAAATATCCCATATAACACTTTTTGAATTAAAAATGGACTTACTTTATCAAAGTTCAATCCATATTTTCTTTTTAGAACAAGAAACCGGGGCTGTGCCACCTTCTCCGAGTTCCGAGAATTTGAGGGTTGGTCAAGTGGGCCCTCTCCCACTACCATGTTTAATGAGTTGGCACTCGGGCTACAAGATAAGACATTCATAGTGTTCCCACGAGAACGAGAAGAACAAAGGTCAACCAAGGCAGTGCTCCCATACTATGGCAAGGTGACTATATACTGTAGAGAGGCACCAAATTCTCCACAGGCGTTTCAACGCTAGAGACCAGGCTTCCCCCTGGCCACGCTTAGGCTTCCCTTCGCGCGATCCCCTCGGCACCTAAAACTGCCAAACGACCTTGGGATTAGGAGATTTTTTATAGAGGATACCTTCCTCGTAGCCCGGGCGATAAAGCCAAGACCACCGACCGCTACTACCTGTACGACGTTCCCTGGCCACGCACTGCTAGAGTCCCTGAAGTACAGTTTGCGGTTGCGGTATTAAGAAACGGCTAGCGCTCAGCCGCCCCCAGCTAGGACATCCCGGGATCGCCACACCCGTATACGCTTTTGAAGGCGCATGTCCTGGGAAGAAAGAGTGAAAAGGAAAAGGTCTCTCAGTTTTCACTGAGAGCCTGAAGAGAACAAGAGTAGGAGAACAAGAGTAGGAGCAAGAGTGCTCCGACAGAAAAGAGTTATAGTAAGGGAAGCCACTCTAGACTAGTATAAGAAAAGTGTACTTCCAGCTAAGGGGACGCAGGGTTGCCATCCCTGTCCTCGATAGACCCGAGGCCCCACGTGGACTGATCCGCGACACCGTATTTTTTAGAGCTAACAGTGGAGGTTTAACTCCACGAGCTCACATTTCGGTGTTGGCCTTGCATCACTTACGATCCCTTGCAAGGTCATTCCCCTATCCGCCACCTGAGGACGCGCCTAGTAGGTAGTCCAACCCCTAATTTCTTATGCGCAAGTCGTATTTAAAAGAAAACGTGAGATTTGACATAATTTGATTCTTTGTTTTTTATTGTTCTTTTCATGGCACACTATTTTTTGCGGGAGCATCAGACGTTCTTTACTTACCATTTGGAAGCTGTTCATGGATTACAGCTAATTTATCTCAAAAACTATGCATTTTTCGGAAAAAAGCTGGAGACAAAAAAGTTCCTAAATCAAATGGGCAATCTAAATTTTTGAGAGTTAGAGGCGTCACATGAAAAAGTTCGGGGGGGATAAAGGGTGTACCACTCCAGAAAATGTACTACCCTGTAGATATTGATAAACGTTAAACTACTCTTAATATTGAGTTTAAGGAGTGTAATATGTGTACTAAATTTGGATTTATTATTTTAAATAGTTTTGAAGATAAATTAAAAGGACTGAAAAAAAATTAAAACTTTGAAACCCTGTATCTCCAAAACTAAGCGTTTGGCAACCTATGTTTATATGAACTTTTGGCCTTAATTTTGAAAGCGCTATCGACTATTAAAGTCCTGCTACAAAAAACTGGAACACCCTGTATACTAAAAATGATCGGATAATATTAGCTAATTTACTCCTTCCTGACAATTACAAAGCAGATTAGATGAGTATTAAAACCATAATGTCCTATATAATAATTACGCACCTATCAATGCATATCCGGTCGACTTTTAATAATAATCACAACTTAATTGGCTTATCGATAAACAAAGCCAGCTTAATTTAAGTTAATTCAAATTGGGAAATCATTACACTAACTCCGACGACAATAAACGACTTTTAACCGCAAATCTACTGATGACTAACATAATGATTGTAATCATTGCAAATTTGTTTTTAATTACATAATGTTCATAATTAATTATTAATTTACCTAAATTAAAATTTTAAGATTCATCACCACGAAGGCTGAGCATATCGATCAAATGGATTATGATCGATTATTTGATTAATCGATTAATGGATTATTTGATGAATCGATTATTTTATACATAGATTACTTGATTAATTGATTGTTTGATTAATTAATTATAGCACTAATTGCTTATTCGATTAATCAACAAAATCAATTATTTTTATTAATCGATTATCCATTGGTCAAATTTAAAATCGCCCACGACTACAATTAATTACTTAACTTAGAAATTTTTACCAACTAGCTATTAATTAACCTATACTTATATACGTACAAATGCTTTGTACTTATCAGTAATTCGCAATTTACCTACATTATGCGCATATAGGCCCTATACATTGCAATCTAATTTCCGAATTAACATCTGAAATTAAATGACGCTTTTTTGAGTTCAGTCATTTTCACAATTATAATTAATTAATTCTAAATTATGCGCGGATCACTACAAATGCTGTTTGTGTGCAAACCTCAAAAAAGATATTCTGTCTCATTGATATAAAACTCTCAGTGTTAATTAATTCTAAATAAGGATGACGAATTTAATTATGAATTTTTTATCAATAATTCTCATATAATGTTGACATACTTATGCTAATCTAACTGAGTTTAATACCCTCTACAAATTATAATTAATTTACATAAATTTAGGGTTCATCTAGTACACTACAAATTATCCGTTAATATCGGTTAATTTAGGATTATTCTTCAATGACTACTAACAAAATAAAAGAAACTTAACAATGTCCACCTTTATTCCTCATTAAATTTTGCTGTAAATACTTAGATAAATCAATTAACTTTAACATTCTTAATGCATGCACTATCTTATTTTCCTCTACACAGACGTTCCCTAATTAAGTTTGATTAATCAATAGCTTGACTAATGGATTATACGATTAATCGATGACTAACCGATTATTTGATTATCGATTAATACAAAAAATCGATAATCGATTGTCCAAACTTAAAATCACACTTAACTTAGAATTCCTCTTTGGAAATGTTTGTAACTAATTATTAATTAACCCAAATTATACGATTTTGAAAGTAGTGACTACTAAAAATTGCACGTTTATACTTGTTACTTAGTCAGTATCAATATCAGTAATTCGTAATTTATCTAAATTACGCATATGTAGACGCAATACATTACAATATTTTCTCGAATTAACATCTAAAATGAAATGACTCATTAAGTTCTGTATTTTTCACGATTATAATTAATTTATTCTTAAATATACATTGATCACGATTAAATTATTGTCTCAATTAAAATTACTCCACGTTAATTAATTATAATAACAATAACGAACATGAAGGTTAAATAACTTTTAACTCCCATTTAGAAAAGTCAACACATCAAAGTGCAATTTTAATCTCCAAAAATTAATTAACCTAAATTACGTTTAACACGACATTAGTGTTAATTAGTAATACTTTGAAATAAAATCCCGCGCTTACCAATATGAATTTCACAGTTTCCAAAAATTAATTACTAATTTACTTAAATTATTTACTTACAGACGTTCGTCATCTACCAAAGTTACTTATAGTTAATTAATCATAATTATCATTATTAAAATAATAAAACACATATTCCACTTTAATAATTTTTTATTAATAATAAGTGTTTTTGCAACAATTCAGCCTTTATTAAAGCTAGTTCCGACGTTTCTATAATTATCAAGGGAATTACATAATGTTCATAATTAAGTGTTATTTTACTTAAAATAATGTTTTCAGATTCATCACTAAGGGCTAGGCAAAAATATCGATTAATCGATGAATCAAGTTTTTTAAAAAAATCGATTAATGGATTACTTGATTAATTGATAACTAGATTAACCGATTATATGATTAATCGATTATCTAATTAATGTATAATTCGATTATCTCCATCCCTTGATCGTGAATTATATTTTAATGCATGCACTATGTTAGTTTCCTCTAGACTGACGTTTTCTAATTAAGTAATGTTTGATCAATCGATTATTTGACTAATGGATTATACTGTTAATCCATGATTATCCGATTATTTGATTAAGCAATTATTTGATTATCGAATGAAATCGATTATTTTAAGCAATGGATTATCGATTGTCCAAACTTAAAATCACCCACCCCTAATCACCACAATTAATTGATTATTTGATTATCGATTGTCGATTGCTCAAACTTAAAATCGCCCAACCCTTAGCACTACAATTTGATTACGTAACATAGAATTCCTTTTTAGAAACTAATTATTAATTAACCTAGATGAGACGCTTATATGCGTACATACACTTTGGAAGTAGTAACCACAAAAAATTGTACGCTTGTACATATCACTTAGTCACTATCGATATCAGTAATTCTCAATTTACCTAAATTATGCGTATATAGGTTCAATACAATACAATCTAATTCCGAATTAACATCTAAAATTAAATGTCTCTTATTAGAGTGGCTTCGGTAATTTTCACGATTATATTTAATTCATTTAAAATTATGCTGTAATCACTATAAATTATTGTCTCAATTGAAATTAATACACGTTAATTAATTATCATAACAATAATGGTCGTAAAGGTTAATTAAATGTGATAATTGTTAACTGATAATAATAACTACCATTCAGAAAAATAAAAACATCAAAGTGCAATACTAGTCCTTCAACAATTAATTAATCTAAATTACGTTTAACACTAATATTAATTATGCAACCCTAAGTTTCAAATTTGCTCAAAATTACTAATGACAACATGTTTTTTTATTTCTCCTTAAAGTTTCTTTCCATACAGCACTAGTTTATAAATACTTAGATGTTCTCCAATTAACTAATGTTTGATTAATCTATTATTAGACTAATGGATATATACGATTAATCGATCACTAGCCGATTATTTGATTACGTAATTAATTTTTGATAATCGATTAATTAAAAAAATCGATTATAGACTGGCCAAACTTAAAATTGCCCACCCCTAATCACTACAATTAATCAATTAACTTAGAATTCCTCTTTGAAAATTGTTATAACTAATTGATTAATTAATTGACCTAAATTATACGCTTATATACTTTGAAAATAGTGACTACTAAAAATTCTACGCTTATACTTATCACTACATTATCAATATCAGTAATGCGTAATTTATCTAAATTGTGCATGTATAGACGCAATACATTGCAATATTTTTTCGAATTAACATCTAAAATTAAATGACTCATTAATGTGAGTTCAGTAATTTTAATAATTATAATTAATTTATCCTAAATTATGCACTAATCGCTTTAAATTATTGTTTTAATTAAAATTACTCCGCGTTAATTAATTATAATAACAATAATAATCATAAAGCATAAATAGATTAACTACCTTTTAGAACCTTTTGAACACATTATTGTTGGTTAATAATAGTTTGCAATAAAATTCCGTTCGTTTATCTAACTTTAACCTACTTATTGTTAATCAACCATGAACAATGCCCAATACAATGATTATTAAAATAATAAAACTAATATGCAACTTTAATCATTTTTAATTAATACATTTATTTGTAAAAATTCAGAGTTTATCAAGGTTAGGTCCAAAGTTTTTATGATTACTAAGTGAATTACATAATGTTCATAACTAATTGTTAATTTATTCAAATTAATATTTCAAGATTCATCATTATTCGGGCTGGGCAAAAATATCGATTAATCGATTATAATCTAAAAAGATTAATTAATCCCAAATCTATGCGTTTGTTTGGAATTACTTAATTAACGTCAATTATTCTATAATTCTATTATCTAATAAGCTCTTATTCACAAATTTACAAAAACAATACAGTTTGAGGAAGTCTAAATTATGTAATTCTGAAAATAATTAGGCCTTGTTTATTGTGTAGGACAAATTATTATAAAGATTGTCTTCGATTATTCTCTAACTTTTATTTGTAATTAATTTTTATGTATAAAATGTCGTCATTATCGATATAAGTAATTCGTAATTTACATGAATTGTGCACATACATACACAATACATTGCAATCTAATTCCGAATTAACATTTAAAATTAATTGACGCTTACCAATGCGAATTCAGTAATTTTCACGATTATAACTAATACATTCTAAATTATTTCCCAATACGCTGTCCACTATAAATTATTGTCTCAATTGTAATTACATCGCGTTAAGTAATATCATAATAATAATGGTCATAAAGCTGAAATAAATGTAATATTTAATAATTAATTAACCTAAATTACGTCTAAACGCTTATCAATATTGACATTTATACACAATTATTGCCATTTGTAAAATTCTGCGCTTATCAACATGAATTCAACGATTTTGACCAGTGAATTAATAATTTACTGAAATCATTAGCATCTCTTTGAATTATCGTCTAACTTGAAATTACTTATTGTTAATTAATCAAAAAGAATACTAATACAATGATTGTTATTTATTAAGAAAATTAATTATTAGTTCATGCTTACAAAATTAATAAATTAAGATGTGTGAAGGAACATACATTACGTGATCGTTTGGACTATATATCTTTATTCTACAAAAATTAACTAAACCCAAACCAAGACGTGTGTAAAATTACTATAATTGACGTCAATCGGTGTATAATTCTATTTTCTAATTAGTTCTTATTTACAAAATTACAAAAGCAATACAATTTAAAGAAGTTCAAATTATGTGATTCTGACAATAATTATGCCTCCATTATTGCGTTTGTTAAATTATGGTAAAGATTGTCTCCGATTATTCTCTAATTTTTTTGTAATTAGCTTTTATGTATCAAATTTAGTCATTACCAGTATCAGTAATTCGAGATTTACATAAACTATGCACATACAGACACAATACTTTACAATCTAATTCAGAATTAGCATTTAAAATTAAATGCCACTTATCTATGCGAATTCAGTACTTTTCACAATTGTAATTAATACATTCTAAATTATTACTTAATTATTTGCTTACAGACTTATCTATTTGAATTATCGTCTAACTTGAAATTACTTATTGTTAATTAATCATAAATAATACTAACACAATGATTGTTACTTATTAAGAAAATTCATTACTAGTTCATCCTTACGAAATTAATAAAATTAAGCTGTGTGAAGAAACATAAATTATGTGATCATTTGGACTACTGACGTCAATCAGTCTATAATTCTATTTTCTAATTAGTTCTTATTTACAGAATTACTAAAGCAATACAATTTAAGGTTCAAATTATGTGATTCTGATAATAATTATGCCACGATTATTGCATGGGTCAAATTATTGTAAAGATTGTCTTCGATTATTCTTTAATTTTTTTTGTAATTAGTTTTTATGTATAAAATTTAGTCATTATTAGTATCAGAAATGCGTAATATACATAAATTATGCACATACAGACACAATACTTTACAATCTAAATCAGAATTATCATTTAAAATTAAATGACACTTATCAATGTGAGTTCAGTAATTTTCACGATTGTAATTAATACATTCCTTAATACGCTGACTAATACGCCAAGTTATTGTCGCAATCGAAATTACTACGCGTTAAGTAATATAATAATAATGGTCATAAAGGTGATATTTAATAATTAATTAACCTAAATTACGTCTAAACACTTATCAACATTAACATTTATGTACAATAGTTGCAATTTGTAAAATTTCTCACTTATCAATATGAATTCAATGGTTTCATAAATTAATTAATAATTTGGTGACTTATCTCTTTGAATTATCATCTAACTTGCAGATACTTGTTTGTTAATGAACCGTAAACAATACTGATACAGGCATTATTAATTATTAAGAAAACAAATTATTTGTTCTTACTTAAAAAATTAACAAATTAAGGTGTTTGAAGAAACATAAATTGTGTGATCATTTAAACTATTTAAACTTATTCTACAAAAATTAATTAATCCCAAACCGATGGGTTTGTCAAATTACTATTATTGACGTCAATTGTTCCATAATTCTAATTAGTTCTTATTCACAAAATTACAAAAGCAATACATTTTGAGGAAGTAATGATTTTGATGAAAGTTCAAATTTAGTGATAATTTTGACAATTAGCAACGAGTTATTGTGTTTTACAAAAATTACGCAACCTTGAATCGATCTGGGAGACTATTTTAAAATTCCCCTCGATTAGTAATGCTTATTTATAATTAGTTTTTATGTATGGAATTAAATAAAAACTAAGTTCAAACCGATTTGTGGGTCAAATTACTATAATTCACAGCAATTGCAATATAATTTGTAATTAGTTTATATTTATATTACAAATGTAATCAATATCCTATAATTGGTTCTTATTTAAGAAAAAAATTCCGAAAAAACTAATTTTAGGAAGTTTAAATAAGTGAGAATTTTGACAATAACTAAGCCTTCTGTTTTACAAAATTTAAGAACCTAAAGTGATCAGTGGGTTGTATTATTATAAGCATTGCCTTTCATTACTCTGTAATTCGTATTTGTAATTAATTTTTATGTACTGTAAGATACTAGTTATTTTGTACAAAATTTAATTACGTCCGAACTTATTCATGAGTGAAATTATTATAATTGACGCAATTATTCTATAACTCTAATTTGTAATTAGTTCTTACCAAATTACAAACAATAAATTTTAAGGTTAAGTTATGTGAGGGTTTTGACAATATTTGTTCTTGGTTTTGACAATAATTAAGTCTTGGCTATTTTGTTTTACATAAATCACCTAACACAAACCGACTCGTGCATAAAACATCATCAATTACCGTTAATTACTCTGCAGTATTTCAAATTAAGAAAAGGTATAGTTAGGATATAATTATGCTTTAATTGTAGTTTTATAAAAAATTAATTAATTATTTAACTATTACAAGAATTGACAATAATAATTCTATAATTTTTATTTGTAATTAGAGTAATTAGTTTGAGAATATTTGTAATTAGCAATTAATTTTGAGGAAGTCTAAGTTATTTTGTCAGTGAGCCTAATTATGATATTCTATCTCAAAATTTGAAAACATGCAATTAGCGTAGTGCTTTTAAGTTTAATTAGGTTCTGCAGTTTTGAAAACGATTTACTTTAAGGATAGAACTGGGACACTTGAGGGTTCCAGGCCAGCGGAGGCAGAATTCTACGTGGTCGGCCCATCTTGCATTCCTTTTTGTTCGATATTTCTCTTTGGACCTGATATTCACCCCCCCCCCCCCCATCTACCTCTGCAGGTGCAGTTTCTTATGGATTTTTACCATTATCGCCAGTATTTAAAATTATGCGTTTATCACTTATTACTTTATTGCGTAATACCAAGGTAGAGCCTTTCACTTAAGGAAAACCAAAGCCTTTCAAATAAAACCCAACACTTTTGGCGCTTGAGCGCACGTTTAATTACTCTTTAATGACATGCGTTTTTTTCCCATAATTGTTTTGCAATTCTCCAGAAACATCCCATGGGTCACGTACTTTCCGTTATTAAAAAATAATACAGCCAAAGATTATATTTCGATGAGCGTGGCCCAGAGGTCGATCACGCTTTATCTGATAAAATACAGGTATGACCCACCGGTGGTACGCAAGACGACCTTATTTCGATGATTGTGACCTACAGGTGAGCTACGCTTTTGCAAGAAAAACACAGATGTGACCCTCTGGTAGTACACGAAAAGGTTACGTTCCTATGAGGGTGGCCTATCAGTCGATCACGCTTTATTCGATAAAATGCAGGTATAACTCACAGGTGATGTGCAAGAACGTCTTACTTTGATAAGTGTTGCCCACCCATACGCCATGATTAATGCAATAAAACACCGCTGTGAACAATCAATGGTGCACGTTAAAACAGCGGCGTAATCTATCGGTGTGTCATAGGAATTGAATATCTCAAGATTTAGCGTATAGGATCTAGCATTTTGACATTACCGTTGATATTTTGAAGTAAGTTCCATTTGGCAGGATCGATTCTTGAATCCGTGAAAAAAGTCCGCTTGTTGAAGTAAAGCTACAAAGCGACTATTTACGGATTTAACAATATTTTTAGAGGAAACAATTCCGACTTTTTAGTGTTGTAAGGTGTTGGGTCCTTTTGGGTGTTTTGGCATCTTAAAATAAGACGCTTCTTACGGATTCCTGAAACGATCTCTTATAAGAATAAGCTTATTTTAAGAAACTACCGGTAATTTCAGAATGCTGCACCTTAGATGATGAATCAAGAGATATGCTATTCCCAAGTTGTATGGAATGACCGTGATACACAGATAGATCACGTTTGTATATTACCGACACCTATACTTTAAATAAATCGTGATATGCCAGTGGGTTACTCTTGCCCAAACAAGGCGTTTTTGTATCAGCAGTGGGTCACATTTGAGGCTTTAAAAAGGCGTCACCCTCTGGTGAGACATATTAGTAACCCATCGGTTGACCACACACATGAAAATAGGGCCTTTTTATGTACCATTGAGGGTCACACTCATCGAACTAAGGTCTTTTTGAATACTACTGATGACCCACATTCATCAAGTAAAGCATTTTGTGAGTACCATTGGTGGGTTACCTAGTTATTAGCCATTTTCTTGTTTGCCTGTTTTTATGTGCGCGCGTTAGGTGTCTGTCTAGTTGTGCGCATATTAAATGACTTATTCAGTTTCTTTGATTTGCACATTTGACTTGTTTCTTATTCCATGTTTAATCTTCCTTGTTCTATGTTTAATTGTCTACAAGTAAGTAAGTAAGTTTCTTTTGCTTGGGGTTGCATGCCTGCATGTTTACTTGTTTGGGTTCACGTTTTTGTACTTACTTGCTGTATTTCTAGTTTCTTTGTTGGCTTGTTTTGAATGTTTGAGGTTTACGTATTTGGGTGTTTACCTGTCTGCCTGTTAGTGATTGACTACTATATTTTCTGCATGTTTTAGTTTCTTTGGTATGATTTCTTGATTGTTGGGTAGTGTTTCTTTGTTTGCTTGTTTGTATGTTTGCAGGTCTGTGTTTGGATGTTTACTTTTTCGGTATGTTTTAGCTTGTTTGAGTGTTCATCGGTTACTTTCTTCGTTTTGGAAGTTTGATGTCTATATGTTTACTTGTTTCATTATTTATATGAGATGGTCTATGTTTGAGCGTTTTACAGTACTATTTTTTCTGTTCTTTTACTAATAGTATTCCTGAACAGGCCTAACGTGCTAAAGCACTCAGGAATACTAGGAGGGGTTGGGGATATTGTTAGGCTGCCAAGATATGTTGATGAACGGCTACCTTAAATTTATTTAAATCAAAGATTGGAGGAAAACTGGGTAGTGCATTCCATAATTACGTGGTCGTGTGAAAAAATGTAGATTGCGCCCGTTTAGTGTGACAAGATGGAATTTTGAATGACTAATTATGATGTGAATGAGCAAACCAAGTGTTCCTAGCGAAGATGGTATGCGAAGGTATTAATGAGTGTATTTCGGAGGCACACTTGTCCTAGTAATAGCGATAGAACAATGAAAGAATTGAAACTAGTCTTCTACGCTAAAGAGACTGGAGGTCAGTAGTTAGAGTCGTGTCATTTATAAGTCTTATAGCTCTTTCTTGAATACAGTTTACCATATCAAGGGCGTAGTGGAGAATACTGACTGAGAGATGGGAATTGAATTCCAGATGAGGTCGGATTTGAGCTTTATACAGTAAAAGGAGATGTTGCAATGTGAAGTACTATTTAGATATGTATAGAAAACTTAGTTTACGCTCAGCTGTTTTTCTGGCTGAAAAAAGGTTGTCAACCCATGAAAGGTTTGATGATACGGACATCCTTTATGTGGAAATAGACTTTGAAAACTTGAGATCTAAGCCATTCATGTTTACAACTAGAAATGCAAAGCAATGTATCGGGTTATTTGTTAAAGAAATAAGATCATTTATGTATAACAGGAAAAGTGTGGGAGCTATCACTGATCCTTGGGGTACGTCCGCGTTAATTGTAGTTTCTTTCGAAAAGAAACCATCGACGACAATACGTATACGTCTTTTGTCAAGAAAGCTGGAGATCCAATTGATGGTCGTATCGGCAAGCTTGGCAAGTAAGCACTTGTGCCAAACCTGGTCAAAAGTCTTTGTACTATCTAAAGCTACTACGACTGTTCCACCGGACCTTTCTAACGTGTTATTCCAAAGTTGGGTGAACGACATTGTCAGCTGGTCGCGGAGGAGCTGATTAGATTCAAGGAACGAAATTAGTTGATGGTTAATGGCTTTTTTCATGATTTTCGATAGAATGGAGGTGATAGCTATTAAAATCTCCCAGAATTGAGATATCAGAAGATGGAAACTGTGATACAAGGTAGTCTATATTCAGGGTGTGATAATCAAAAATATCTTGGAAGTTATTGTCATTGGGAGACCAACAACAGCAGAATTTCACAAATGGGGGCTCATAATGTTTGAATCAAACCGCATCAAATTTGTTGTTTTCCAAAGTGAATATCCTATGTATGTTGCAGTAATGTATCCGAATCTTGGCACTTTCGATGACAGAGGTTACTTGAGTCCTGCTCTCCTGGGCCTTCGAATGGGGCAGGATTTTACTCCCGGCAGATCTTACTCTTCTTAGTCTTGACTGTGGCATTGACGAATTTTTGCCCCCCCGCCCCCAGAATCATTTGTCGGGTCAACGAATCTATGTAAGACTGTGGGCGTTTATCCGTTAAAACGCCACGCTTGTCTAATGCGTGTTGGCGAGTACATAAGGAATAAAGGAGATAGAGGCTGGTAGCAAGTTTAAGGAGCCCATGTTAAATGTGGTGGTATTACACCGTTTTGGATGTTTTCTTGTTTGTGAATTTGAGTGCTCATTTGTTTTATTAACTCTTCTCGTTTTTGGTGTTTGTTTCATTGGTACGTTTTTTTGCTTATTTGATAGGCTGGATTTTAGAGTTGAATATTTGTATGTTCACTTATCTCTTTATTTTGAGTGTTTGTATGTTTTTGGATGAGTGTTTGCTTTGCTAGCTTTTTTTGTTTTGTTAATTTGTTTGTATATGTTTGTTGGTGTCTTGGTTTTGTACATGTTTTAGTTTCTTTGCTGTTTTCTAGTTTGTATAGGGTGTTTAAATGTGTGAGGAACCTACTCGCTAGCTTCTTTGCTTTGGGGTTTGTTTGTTTGTATGTTTGCGTGCGTAGTAACTTGTTTTTATGTTTTTGTAGTTGAATGTTTGTGGTACTTATGTGTTTGGTTTTTGGGCGTTTATTTGATTGCCAATTTCATTGTTTTGGGTTTTATTTGTTTGCATGCTACTAGCGCTGTTACATGTTTTAGTTTCTTTGGTATTTGTTTTTGTTTATTTTGGGTCTTTGTTAACAAAGGGTTAAGTTAAGTTAAGTAACTTGCTCTTTTTGTGTCATAGTGCGCTTTCGTGTTTTGCATTTTTATCTTCTACAAGTTTTGTACATGTTCTTGTTATTTTGACATGGTTTCGAAGTCATTTCTTGCTTGTGGAGTACTTTGTCGAGTAACTTACTTGCTAGTCTCTCTATTTTGGTGTGTTTTGTGTTTGGGAGTTCACGTGTTTTCTATTTACTGGTTTGATAGTTCTTCTGGTTGGCCGTACTTGTTTGTTACTAGGTTTTGCATGTTTTGTTTGGTGTATTTGGGTATTTATGTGCGTGTTGTAGTGTTTGTGAGTTCCTGGGTCGTTTTAGGTAATTTATAAAATTTGTCGCAAGATGTCCACACAAGCTTTTAAATTATAATGATTTTTGTTTTTTGTAATTTTACAAGGCCATTGTCTTTTTCTAACAAAATATTTGCTTAGTGTTAATCTGTTGTTGAAACTGCACCTTTGAGGTATAGCAACTTTTAAGATTTCTCAACAAAACAAAACTAAAATTTGAAAAGATCGGTTGTTCTCTGCATAAAACTTAAGCCAAAAGCGTATAAATGATAAACTATAGCACTGAGGAGCCTATGTGTGCGTTAGAAAACGCCTTATTTTTATAGGATTAGATCCCGACACAAATTGTATGGATGTATGCGGTACAAGTGATAAAATGTTTGACATTAATCCTCAGTTACAAGTTTGTGTTTCTTGGAGGATACAACGTTTTACATCTACAAAAAAAGTTCCTGTCCCTTAAATAAAATAATTTATCAATGTCTGATTTTGTAAATAAGTTTCTTACTGCTTGTTAAAAGAATTTTCACCATTATTACGTAAAAAGGAAATGGGAAATGGGTTTTCCGAAGGGAGAGGCATGACCTTGATAATATGTAATCGAGTCACACTGCGGCTAAATTTTTTTTAGTTTTTTTTAATAATTTTGGTCCTGAACAGGCTAAGTTGTACTTATCGTGCAAAAGTACTTAGAAACACTTACGAAAATGGATAGGGGAATGTGGAACTGCCAAGACACACTATGTACGGCTACTTTAAATTTTTTCACGTCATAAATGAAAGGAAAACAAGAACTAGGAAGATAATTCCAGTGTTTAGAAGCCCTGTAGAAGAATGTATATTGCGGCGGTTTGGTACGACAAGTAGAGATTTGTACTGAACATTGATGATGTAAATTAGGCAACCTAGTATTATTAACAAAAGTGGCTCGAAATGGTATCAAAGAATGTAATTCACCAGCGTAATAGCTATTGTAATACCGATAATATAATGAAAGAACTGAAACGATTCTTTTTTGCTCAACGGACTGATCTCAGAAGTTAAGGGCGAGTCATTTATAAGCGAAATCGCTCTTTTTTTAATACGATCAACGATATCGAGAGCGTATTGAGGAGCACCAACCCAGAGGTGTGAATTGTATTCTAGATGATGTCGAAATTGGGCTTTATACAGCAGAACTGCTTAGGTCTGTACAAAAAGCCTATTTTACGAGCACATGATAGTTTGGAAGATACATTCATTCCCAACATAGTGATCGTCTGGAAACTTAAGTTCTGAACCAATTATGCTTACAGGAGGAAATGATCCATCTTGTATGGCGGACACAAGGCACCACTGAGTTTTATTGGCGTTAAAATTAACTATATTATTACTTTCCTATTCAAGGATACGTTGAATGTCTTTGTTGATTGAAATTTCCATTTCAGCTTTAGGGATAAAACGTGGATTACCATTATGAGTAGACTGAGACGAACTACAATGAAGAGTGCTGTCGTCAGCAAACCAATGGACCGGGTTAGTTGTTGAAGACGTTAGACCATTTAGGTGTACCAGAAAAAGTGCAGGTGCTATAACCCATCCCTGTGGCACTCCCGCGTTAATGCCAACTTCTTTTGCAAAAAAAGCTATCAGCTACGACTGGTATTCTCTTGTCAAGGAAACTAAAAACCTAATTGATGAGCGGTAAGTGAACACGTCAACTTGGTCAAATGCTTTTGACATATCTAAAAGACTACAACTGTTTCACCGGATGGTTCTAAGTAGTGTTCCAAACTTGTATCACATATGAAAGATCACCAGTTGAACGATTCTGCTTAAAATTGGTCGGTAAAATTGGTCGGTAGTTTAAGGGATCGGTCTTATCGCCTTTTTTTGGGAATAGATTGCATGTATACATCGTATAGGGCTTGTATAGGACCGATATTAGTTCGGTTCTTTAAAACAATAGCTGGTATACCGTCTGGCCCAGTTGCTTTATTGAGATCAAGTCTCCTGATGATCGATTCAAGGAGCTTGTTCCGAACATTGATTTTTAATACCGATAATTCAATGAAAGAACTGAAACAATTCTTTTATGCTCAAGAGATTGTATGTCAGAAGTTAAGGACGGGTCATTTATAAGCCAATCTCTGTTCTTTGCATTCCATCAACGATATCGAGAACGTTCTGGGGAGCATCAAATCAGAGGTGAGACATATTCTAAATGAGGTCCAATCGGGGCCTTGTATAGCACCATTGTGAATAGGCCGAAATGGACTACTGTCGTCAGCAAAGCCATCGATCGGGTTACTCGTTGAAGAAATAAGATCATTTATGTATAGCAGAAAACGTGTAGGCGCTATAACTGATCACTGTAGCACGCACGCGTTAATAGCCATCATCTAAGACACGTCTTTTCTCAACGAAACTAGAAACTCAGTTCATGCGTGTATCATTTAGCCCAAACGGATTGAGTTTGGCACGTAAACACTTATGCCAAACTTAGTCAAATGCCTTTGAGATCACTGCAGCAACTACAACTGTTTCACCGGATTGTTCTATTGTATTGTCCCAAAGTTGGGTCACATACGGAAGATCACTTGTTGGACGACTCTGCCTAAACCCATAATGGTGGTCATTGGGGAGTTTGTTAGTTTCAAGGGAAGAGAGCAGAGGCTGATTTATGGTTTTTTCCATGATTTTAGACAAAATGAAAGGGATGACAATTGGTCGGCACTTCGAGGGATCGGTCTTATCGCCTTTTTGGTTGAACATTTGCTAACTTCCATGATGAAGGGAATTCCCCAAAAGAATAGGGCTTAGATAGGACTGGTAGTAATTCGGAGACACGTTTGTTCAACAGCTGGATTACCGTCTGTGCCTGTCGCTTTATTGACATGAAGCCTACTGATAAGTTGGTTTCATAGTGTATGAAGAAGAGTTGACTAGGAGCACATCTTTTCCAGAATCATTGAGACAAGAATTTGATACAAATAAATCCAGAAACAGATTGGCATTGTCTACAGAATCAGCAACTACAGATCTGTCAAAAGATGTCATGGAGGGAAATAAAGATGCACCAAAGATTTTACTGATGGCTTTAGCTAAAGAACAAAATTTACGACTGCCCAAAGGAGATGTAGTTAGTTCATTGCAATTTTGTTATTCAAACAACTAGCAGCAACGTACTCTGCATGATTCTCAACCGTTTTATTGAGTTTCCATTTGGTATAAATTTACTTTTCAAATATATTGCATCTGAACAAGCCTTATTGAAGAAGGCTTGGGAACAAGAATAACCTATACGAGTTTGTTTTTTGAAAATCTGTAACACCATGCCATTGAACATAATTTCAGATACTGAAAGAGCAATGTTCGAACAGGAGGACGACCTAAATCAATATTCACGCCATGGAAAGGTTGCAAAGAAGTCCCGTAAAGTACCCCATTTAGCTGACTTAAAGCGCCACAAGGTCCTATCAGTGTTGCGAACAATAGAGGAATTAGGGACAGTAGAAATTATTTCTATTAGACAATTGTCAGGTAAGCGTAGAGGTGAAAGAACTGAAGTTTGATGTAAGAAAGAGATTTAGAAAATGTGAGGTATGGTTAGGTTTGTCAGGGATCGTTGTGGGTTCAGAGATCATTTGCTCGAAATAGCAAAGGATTCTGCACTATGACCAGCATGATTAGTAGTAGATGAAAATTGAAGCCAATTAGAGTTATGAGCATTGAAATCTCCCCGAATTGAGATATCGTAAGATGAAATGTGAGGGAGAAGGTAATCAACTTTTAAACTAAGGTAATCGAAGAAGTCTTGAAAGTTACTGTCATTAAGAGAACTATAAATGCAACAGTAGAATTTCACAATTTTTATTTTAATTTAATTTAATTGCTAATTTACAATCTACTTTACATTTAAAGTAATAAGTAAATGGTTGATGAGATCATAACATGTGCGGGTTCAACCACTAATAAACATACATTTTGGAGTAAATCATGCGGCCCCTGTCATTTTAATCTCCCGGTTGTTGGTTGGTTGGTGAGTTCTACTATTAATAGGTTGGGGTGACCAAGAAGATTAGTGTGGTGGTTCTTGAGAATTTGCGAGTTTCATCAGGTATATAAGGGCTTTTTAGATCCGTGTGCAGTGTATCGTTCCTAACATACCAAGGGGCGTTAGCTATGATACGGAGAGTCTTCGACTGAAATCGTAGGAGTATTTTTGTATGTTACGCTTTTGCACATCCCCATAGCTGGATCCCGTATGTCCAAACGGGTTTCAGGATGATCTTGTATAGCAGAATCTTGTTGGATAGGGTAAGTTGGGAACGTCGTCCTACGAGCCAATCCATTTGTCGAAGTTTTAGATTTAACTGGTCCCTTTTGGTCTTTACATGTTTCCTCCAGGTTAATTTTTGGTCCAGGTGCAAACCGAGGTATTTCACTTCTGATTTAATTGGTATTGGGGTATTATTGATTGTTAATTGTGGACACTGGGTACGTTTATTCGTGAAAGTTATTTGAGCAGACTTATTTCCAACGCTCGAACCAATCTTCTAATAAGTTCAGGTTGCTTTATAAATTTGCTGCTGCAGTTCCTGCCGTGTCACTTGTGGATAAAATCGCTGTATCGTCCGCTAACGTTGCTATAACGGTGTGTTGGGTGGTTGATATATCGGAGGAATAAATTAAATAGAGAATTGGCCCAGTACTCTGCCCTGCGATACACCTACCGTGATGTTTTGATAACATGAGACTGCATCATTAATTTTTACTTGAAAAGTCCTTTCGCTCAGATATGATTTTATAACAAGATATAATTGACTCGGAAAGTGTGTCTTAATTTTATACAGCAAGCCCTTATGCCAGACTTTGTCAAAGGTTTGCTGGATATCTAGAAATATGCTTGCACATACTTTCATAGATTCAAGGCTTTCCATGATCTTGTTTACAATTCTATGTCCTTGATGCACTGTCGAGTGGTGTACTCGGAAAGCGAATTGTTGAGTTGGGATTAGCAGGTCTAGATCTATGGTTTCTTTAATTATGTAGAGTAGTAGTTTTTCGAAGATTTTCGACGTAAGAGGAAGAAGACTTATGGGTCGATAGGATGAAGGTTGTGTTGGTTGTTTTCCAGACTTGGCAATCATGGTCTCAAGATACTGTTCTAGATGGTCGTAAGGAAAACTAAGGCTTTATTTGTTAGGTTTTGTAATAATTCTCCTACTATTAGGTCGTAACCAGGGGCTTTGCGAGTATTGGTAATTCGGATTTGTTTTCGAACTTCAGTCGGTGTTTTTTTTTATGGTTGTGGACCTGAACAGGCTAAATAAGGCCTATCGTGCTAAAGCACTCAGGAACACTTAGGAGGATGGATAGAGGGATAATGAATTGCCAATAGATGCCTATGAACAGCTACCTTAAATTTTCTCATATCATAAGTGAGAGGAAAATAGGAACTAGGGAGATCATTCCAGAGTTTAGAAGCCGTGTAGAAAAATGTGGATTGCGCCCGTTTGGTACCACAAGTGGAGATATGTACTGCATACTGATGATGTGAATGAGCGAACAGAGTGTTTCTCGCAAAGATAGCCGGAGATGGTATCAAAGAATGTAATTCACCAGCACAATAGCCGTTGTAATAACGATAATACAAAGAAAGAACTGAAACCATCTTTCTATGCTCAAGGGACTGTATGTGAGAAGTTAAGGACGGGTCATTTATAAGCCTAATCGCTCTCTTAACTAAAGTCGGTGTGAAGGCTTTAAGTGGAGGTGACATTTGACAAGGTGCATCCAGGAAATCATTGATTTGCGTAATATCGTCATTTTCTGGAGTTGGAGGTGATACAAATACGTTTGCTAAGTGTTCGGCAAATGTATTTGCTTTATCCTTATCTGACTTATCCCAACTATCGTCCATTTTTTTGATTGGTGGGATTGCTACAATGGGTCGTTTAAATTTTTTAGTGGCTTTCCATATTGAGTAGTGTTTTGGCGAGAGCTGCTTTATGTATTATTTAAAGGTTTCATTCCGTGCTTCTTTTAAAATCTCATGCAAACGGTGGGTAAGGCTGTTATAGATGGTTCTGTCGGTTCTGTCTCTGGTTCGTTACCATTGTTTCCTGGCCCTGCGCTTTTGGGTTTTGGGTATATTTCGTGATTTAGTAGGTGTAGCCTGCCATGCAGCATTCTGTATTAGGGTAGTAAAGTAATGAGTTGCTTCTTCTAAGTCATGCGAAGTTTTAATTCTGACGGTAAGATTAACTTCTTGGTCGAACAGTGTTCTAAATAGATCCTAATCTGTATGCTTGGAACATAATCTTACAGGGGCTTCCTTAGTGATGATTGTTGTGCTGACAGTCGAATTTGGACTCTGTTTTAAGATAAGTGTTTGTTATACCTCTGATCACTGCGAAATCAAGTAGATCAGGTAACTTATTTAAGTCAGTAGGCCAGTAGGTAGGTTCTCCAGTAGTAATGAAATTGAGGTTGAGGTTGTAAGATGACTGTAATAAATTTCTTCCTTTAGGGTTAATCAACCTTGATCCCCAGATTGTGTTTTTAGCGTTCCAGTCCCCTCCGACAATGAACGTGTTGCCAAGAGATTTTAAGAAGTCTTGATATTCTTCCACAGAGATAGGGTGTCGTGGGGGGTAATAGATCGATGCAACAACTAATTTGAAGTCGCGAGTTTCTACTTTTATGCTTGAGGATTGAATTTTTGCAGTTAAATACGATTGCAACTGGTGGTGTACAATTGAGTTTTTTATTATAACCGCTGATCCTCCATGGGCCGTCTCATCTGGATGATTAGCAAGGTATGTATTGTAATTTGGTATTTTTATTATTGTTCTCGAAGTTGCATGGGTTTCTGAGACTAGCATTATATCAATTTTGTGTATATTTAGAAATGTTATTACCTCTGTGTGCTACATTGTAACATCCGACGGTTACTTGTGAATAGAATAATGTGTTGTTATGTAGATTTCTTTGTAAGTCTTTATATACTGTGCAATCTTTATAGTTGGCGGGATGATTGCCAAAGCAAAGGGCACACTTAGCAGGTGTGTCTGGAGGTTTTTTGCATACGGAGGTGTTATGTTTACCTCCAAATTTGACGCATACAAAAGGTTTATTGCAATATGCCTTTGTATGTCCATAGCCTTGGCAACGGGTGGATTGAGGTATAGTATTCTTTTTTCTTGGGGGTTCTACAGATACTTTAAGTATTTGACATCGTATATCTTCTTGTTGTTGTCGTTCGGTTCAAGGTCGATTATAAACAGAGGCAAGGGGTCTTTTGTTACCCTGTGTCGCACATTCATAATGTTTCGTACTTCATGCCCGAGTGCTTTTAGTTCCGCTTTAATTTCTTCTATTGGGATCGATTAGTGAATATTTCTAATGAATACTCCATAAGCTATGTCGTTTTTTAACTGATAAGTATGATGAATTATATTCTCATTTTTAAGATGGGTCGCGAGTTTTCTGTAAGAGTCACTAGTATGCGTATTAATTTTTATTGTGTCGTTAGTTGTTGCCGTTGCGTAAAACTGTTCTTCATCTAAGATTTTAGCAAAGTTGGAGATCATTTGATTGTATTTTGCACTCCGTATATATGAATTGGTGGGGGTTTAGGATTTTTTGGTTGTTGTATAACAGGTTCTTGGCAGTCATTATTTGTTTCGTCGAAATTAAGGACCAGAATGTTTAAACCAAATCACGTCAAACTGTTTATTCTCTATGGAAGAAATCTTCTTGCAAGCAATGTTGTCCTTGTGATAGGCACATACATCTCTTTTGTACCGAAAGTTAGAGTGAAGATTGTATTGGGGAAATTGCAAATCGGGTTAATCGTAGCTGTCAGAGGAGACTAGTGTTTCAGATATAAACAAAATGTCAGGTTGTAAATTGTTCAAGATGGTGAACTGCATTAAGATTAGACCTAATACCGCGGAGGTAGTGGATTAGAAAGTGGGTACTTTCGATAACCGAGGTAGCCCTGTTCTGCCGGCAAAAACCCAACGCAGCCGAATTTTACGTCCGAGATTTATTGCTCCAGAAACAACAACCTTCTTTTTTGTTTAGTTTTGGACTTTCAATCCGATAGGAAGACATTGAGGGCGAGATGAAGGGTAGGATGGGAATAGATTAAAGATAAGGAAAAGGGTGACCTGTAGCGCCCTTACTGATCTCAGAAAATCGGAGACTCAATTTTAAGGGCCCCATAGTAAAGGTCCTCGGCTGGCGTTGGGTATGCATGCCTTTCACCTTAAAATTTCATCGTCATTTAAAACCAAATGGGAAAACCCAGTATCATTAATAAGTAATTAGTACGTGATGCGTCATGAGTGAAAGGCAATGTCATAAAAAGCTGAATCTACAGGGTTTGGATGTGGGCTTAAGATTTGGGTCCAAAAAAAGGACCGAAAAAGAAGGTGATCCAGACACGACCTCTTTAGTGCCCCTTTAAATTGCAATGTACTCCATTGTTTTGATTGCGTGGCATAGTTAATATTATCATTTATTTTGTGTGATTATTTGCAATATACAATTTTACATTGTTTGTTTCATATTAATCATGTAATCATGTATGGTTTGTTAAATGAATGTGATTACAGCAAATAATAAAAAATACGTTATAAATATTTATATATTTAATTCATCAAGTTGAAGATTCGATTAATTTAACTTAATGCGTTTTTGATTAGATGTAAGCGCGTAATTAACGACGTTTAAAGCGCAAAATAATTTGTTATCGCAAATTAATAGGTGGGAGAGGTGTGAACGAGCCTTGATATCAGAAATTTGCCCTTAACATTCAAATTAAGTAAAATTATGATAGAATAGTGAAACGATATATTAAAATAGAATTAACATGTCCTTGATGTTAGAACGAGTAAATTTGAAAGTCCCCCGGGGGCAACAACAATTTAAAAGACAAAAAACATGTGCAACGTACGTTGTGTTTTTGGACAAAGAACGAAGACCAAAAAATTTTTGCAACACAATTTCCTGCTAAACAACTTCGCCCGGTGTTTTTAAACAATTTTTTTCTAACTTGTGTTAATCAAAACTATCTTCCTCTAAATTTTTAAATATTACTGTGGGATCAATTAAAAGGTGATTTATATTGACCGCTATTTCTAGTATGCGGACAATTTTTATACAAAACTTTAATAGGGGAATGATTCAATTATGTTAAAATTTTGTGCTGTTTTGGTTTTAGGAAATGAGCCGTTCAGTTTGATAATTAAATGAGTTTCTGCAAGTTGCATAATATTTCCTGTAAATCTAATTAATAGTGTTAATAGTCTTTAAAAAAACTTGCTACCGAGTCTTTTTAGTTTAGTAAAAAATGTTGAAAAAATCAGCATAATCTTGAAATTAGTAAATTGCACGATAATAAATATTTTAATAGATGAAGTTAGACAGGTTTTGGAGTTGGCCGTGAAAAGTGGGATTCAAGAAACAAAGTTCAAATTCTAATATTTTTATAAATCCATTGCCGTCCGTCTGTCATAGTCGTTGTCATTTACGGGCGTCTTTTTCCACATTTTAATTGATACGTCCAAATAAAAGGCTGCTATAATTAATTTAAAAGACATTCTAATTCGTATGTACACTCATTTGTAAAAGCTATCTATAGTAAAGTACAAACTATGTACAAGGATGTTGTGTACATTTCAATGACTGTACCTACACCATGACGATGCGAAGTTCATAAAATGCGTTAAAGTTACGTCATTTTTAATTACATTTTAATTTTTTTTTATTAGCTAAACCAAACTTGATGTTTATACATACGTTTCTTTTATAAAATTTCCCAACGGGAATTCTAGTTTCAAATTTTCAGGGACAAAAGATATATCTTTTCTGGTTTTTTTCATTAATAAAGTATTAACACAGTTTTCGTATTAGTCTGATGTATCTTATGCAAAATTTTTCAAAATCAGTTATAGTAAATGTGAATTTTATTTTTGATAATGATTGTAATCATTTCCTCATCCGGGTATTTATTTTTTATATTTTGTTCAATTTAAATGTTTTTGCAAAGTTTTAAAAAATGAGTCCTGCAACTCTCCCACAGATCGTAAATTACTGTTATTCGTCCTTCCATTCTTCAATTTTTTTAAACCCCATGAATTAGATTTTGAATTAATACATGAAAATTAAAGATTGATTTATAATCTTAAAACGGGATAAACGGTATTCTGCAATTCCTTTTTCCTTCTGCTTTCCTACTTTAATATTTCTAATGTTATAAAGTTCATTCTTGTTTTTCCTTTCTTTCCTTTAATTTCGTGCTGGAACTCTAGGATCTAATTGGCCGTTTTAAATTTGTGGTTCAACTGTAATGTATTTTTTCTTTCATCCCTTTCTATTTCGTTATATTTGTTTCATTAATTCGTAGACTTAACCTTATTTACCTTTGAAATTTAAAAATTCTCATTAACTCTTGTCCCACGTTGTCCGTATTTTTAGGTTTTACAATTTATGATTTTTTTCTGTCTTCCCTTTTTTATCCACTATTATTTATCTACTATTTGCAAATTTATAGAGTATGCATTTCTCTCTTTATTTTAAGACTTGCGCATTATGCTTTATTTTCTGTCCTGCTTGGAGATTCATTCCTAGACTTTCTGAAATTTTAAAATTTTAATTACCGCTCATTCTGGTCACATGCTTTCCTTAATTGCAAATAAGAAAAGCATTCCAATTTATTACTTTTTTATTTCCTCTCTCTCCTACCTACCATTAATATATGTACTACCATTTGATAGTATGTATTTCATTCATTTTTAAATTTTTTATTAATGCTTGTTCTTGTCCCGCGCTTAACTTATTTACAAACATACGATGTTTCACTATTTATGACTCTTTCCTCCTTCTTTTACATACTATTAATTTACGTACTACCATTTAATAGTACTTGTTTCATTAATTCGCAGATTTGATCTTATTTATTTCTGAATTTGAAATTTTGTATTAATCCTTATTTTTGTCCCTGCTTTCCTTACTTGAAGATATGCGAAATCTTAGAATTTATGATTTTTTCCTTTCCTTTATTTTTACTTGGTATTAATTTATGTATTATCGTTTGGAAGTATTTATTTCATTCTTTCGTCTTATTTATTTCTGAAATTCTTGTTAATACCTATCCTTGTCCCATGATTTTTTAATTGCAAATATACAAACTTCTCTCTTCTCTCTCTCTCTCTCTCTCTCTCTCTCTCTCTCTCTCTCTCTGTCTCTGTCTCTGTCTCTGTCTCTGTCTCTGTCTCTGTCTCTGTCTCTGTCTCTGTCTCTGTCTCTGTCTCTGTCTCTGTCTCTGTCTCTGTCTCTGTCTCTGTCTCTGTCTCTGTCTCTGTCTCTGTCTCTGTCTCTGTCTCTGTCTCTGTCTCCGTCTCGTCTCCGTCTCCGTCTCCGTCTCCGTCTCCGTCTCCGTCTCCGTCTCCGTCTCCGTCTCCGTCTCCGTCTCCGTCTCCGTCTCCGTCTCGGTCTCCCTCTCCGTCTCCGTCTCCGTTTCCGTTTCCGTCTCCGTCTCCGTCTCCGTCTCCGTCTCCATCTCCGTCTCCGTCTCCGTCTCTGTCTCTGCAGCTACATCTACCTCTGCCTCTTTCTCTGCCTCTTTCTCTGCCTCTGCCTCTGCCTCTGCCTCTGCATCTGCCTCTACCTCTGCCTCTGCCTCTGCCTCTGCCTCTGCCTATGCCTTTGCCTCTGCCTCTGCCTCTGCCTCTTCCACTACTTCTGCCTCTGCCTCTGCCTCTGCCTCTGTCGCTGCCGCTGCCTCTGCCTCTGTCTCTGCCTCTGCCTCTGCCTCTGCCTCTGCCTCTGCCTCTGCCTCTGCCTCTGCCTCTGCCTCTGCCTCTGCCTCTGCCTCTGCCTCTGCCTCTGCCTCTGCCTCTGCCTCTGCCTCTGCCTCTGCCTCTGCCTCTGCTCTGCCTCTGCCTCTGCCTCTGCCTCTGCCTCTGCCTCTGCCTCTGCCTCTGCCTCTGCCTCTGCCTCTGCCTCTGCCTCCGCCTCCGCCTCTGTCGCTGCCTCTACCTCTGTCTCTGTCTCTGTCTCTGTCTCTGCCTCTGCCTCTGCCTCTGCATCTGCCTCTGCCTCTGCCTGTGCATCTGCCTCTGCCTCTGCCTCTGCCTCTGCCTCTGCCTCTGCCTCTGCCTCTGCCTCTGCCTCTGCCTCTGCCTCTGCCTCTGCCTCTGCCTCTGTTTCTGTTTCTGTCTCTGCCTCTGCCACTCCCTCTCTCTCCCTCACTCCTTCCCACTCTCTCTCGCGCTTCCTAGACCTGGTCTTATTTATTTCTGAAATTTAAACATTTTTATTCATGCTTATTTTTGTCCCATGCACTCCTTATTTGCAATGGTGCAAAGTTTTAGTTTATCTCTTTTTTATTTTCTCCGTCTTTTACCTACTATTAATGATTCCGCGCAACACGTATTTATTTCCAGAAGATATCAATCTTGAACACAAAAACTATGGTACTTATGCATGTTAGGTGTGGAAAAACAAAAGAAATAGTAGCATTAGGCAACCCATATAACACAAGAAACACTTGAATTACAGCATCTATCCTCGGCGGCATGCCTCCTGTGATGTCTGAATCATATTCTTGCTGTTTTAAACCTTATCCAAGGTGGTCTCAGACATGCTCGATAGGGTTCTTGTCTGAGCTTCGTGCAGGCCACTCTAGGACTTCCAATTGAATTGCTTTTGCACAATTCATGCGATGTAGAGTCTTGCGTTATCGTGCATAAAAATGCAATTTTCTCTAACAAGGGGCGCATAAGGTACCACATGTTCTTCTAAAATGTCTCTAACGTATCGAGCTGCTGTCAGTCCGCGTAATGGTACCCATACTGTACGGCCCTGTAAAGAAATCCTCCACCGAAAGGGACACGTGGACAGAAGTTGTAGGCAGGATAACGTTCGCCTGGTCGTCTGTATAGAGGCACACGTCTATCAGAAAAGATGACATTGCTCCATTGGTCTGGCTACCTGGTGCTCTCTGGTGAGATATGGACCTTGCGTAGGAATATAAGCTGTAATCTCATCTTCTCGAAGACGGTTGCGGATGTTTGTACAGAAAGTTGTGCATTTCTAGCCATTAAAAGCTCGACGGTTACGCAAAGCAGTTGAGCCCATAAAATGGTCATCTCGTCGGGTAGTAGCTCTTTTGGGACTTTGACCAGGTCTTCTTCTGTAGTCCCCAGTTCCCTAAATCGCACTCCTGCTCTACTTACGGTTGATGGCTGTACTCCAAGGAGTCTAGCTACATACCTCATGCTACTGTCATCTCCCAACAATGTTACACTTCGTACAGTTTCTTCATACTTCAAATGTAAGGACGTACGTTGTTGAACATTCATAACGACGATTTCACCAAAAATTGAACTGATAAAATTAATAATAATCTAACTAATTTGATGTTGCACTACTATGTTCTGCAGTTATCTGACAGCAGATAGTGAAACGATTTTTTCTACATTTTGTTTAGGTATCACCATGGCAACATCATAATAAAAAACAGTAAATTTACATTGTCATAACCACTCATAATGTATAATATTTGGGTGTTGCGATAATTGTTGTGCGGAGTGTATATGTACTACCATTTGATACTACTTATTTCATTCATTCGTAGAGTTCATCTTGTTTATTACTGAAGTTTTAAAATTTTTGTTTGTGCTTGTTCTTGTCCCATTCTTACCTTATTTGCAAATATGCGAAGTTTTACAATTTATGACTCTTTCTTTCCTCCTTCTTTTACTTGCTATTAATTTATGTACTATCGTTCAGGACTACTTGTTTCATAGTTGCGGAGACTTGATCTTATTTATTTCTGAAGTTTTAAATTTTTATTAATGCTTATTTTTATCTCATGCTCTCCTTATTTGCAAATATGCAAAGGTTTGCTATTTATGACCTTTTTCTTTCCTCCTTCTTTTACCTACTAGTAATATCTACTATCATTTCCTAGCATTTGTTTCATTCATTCGTAGACTTGATTTTATTTCTGAAATTTTAAATTAATTTTTAATTCTAATTCTTGTCCCATGCTTTCCATATTTAGAAATATGCGAAATTTTACAATTTATGAATTATTTCTTTCCCCTCTTTTTTATTACTATTAATTTATATTCTATGATTTGGTAGTATTTGTGTCAATCTTATTTATTTCTCAAATTTTAAAATTTGTTAAAAATGTAGATAACTAGAACTGTGGCAGGATCTGTAACAAACAAAATAAGCTATCATCATTAGCGGTCGACTGGAACGAACTAAAGAAGTTTGCAAGTAACGCTTCGTTGCTTATCTGGTTAAAGTGATAGTAAAAGTTTAATGAGATCTAAGTGGGCCAAAGGTCCTTGATCGTCATTATACATTAGAATGTCTTCGTTTTTGAAGATCTCTAAAGTTTCATAACAATCAAGTTCGTGTTTATTACTAACATGTTTGATTAAGGATACCTTATCTACTACATGATTTTTATCAAACATATGTAGGGCTACGGCAGACTTGTCCCAAAGTTCGTATTTTATATGAGCTAAATGTTCTGTGTCGCGAATTTTGATAGTTCGTTCAGTTTTCCTCACATATATTTATTCACGGCCTATCCCGCTTATCCACTTGTTCTTTTGGAGTGCCTATAAGAGTTTGCAAACTATTATCTGACGAAGTGACTCTTTTCAAATTAATTTTGGAAAAGATTTTAGATAGGCCTTGTGTATAAGCAGGATAGTTTCTGTAATTTTACATACTTTGTTTCTATTTCTTCTTGAACGTTACCTGAACCCTTATCCTATGTGTTTGTTTCCTAACTATATTCATAATCATTTTATCTGGGAATCCATTCTATGCAGCAGTTTCTATAATAGTGGGCAATTCGTTATTAAAATTTTGAACTGAAAGAGGAAAATTGAGCAATTAATCAAAATTATCTTTGAGATAGAGGCAAATGACTGGCTCCCGTTCCTTGATACTCTGGTAACAAGAAATGGTAGTAAACTAGATATAGATATTCATCGTAAGGAAAGTAGCACTAAAAGATTCATAACCAATGACAAATTACTGTAGACAGCATAAACTTGCGGATTGAATTTTTTGGTTCGTAGATTTCTTCATTTTCCTCTTTCACTTCAAAACCTTTCCAAAGTTTATTTAAAAACAGTCACTAGTTCAGGTAATAGTTTGCAAACTCTTTTAAGCAATCCAAAACATCAAGGGGGTAAGCTGGATAGCTCGGGAGTTTATAAAATTAATTGTAAAGCTGCGAACAAAAATGTGTGGGACAAACTAAACGACCCATCAAAATTCCCTTTAAAGAACATTTAGCTCATATAAAATACAAACGTTGGGACAAGTCTGCCGTAGCCCTACATATGTTTGATAAACATTATGTAGTAGATAAGGTATCATTAATCAAACATGTTAGTAATAAGCACGAACTTGATTGTTATAAAAGTTAAGAGATCTTCAAAAACAAATTCTAATGAATAATCACGATCAAGGACCTTTAGGCCACTCAGATCTTTTTCTTGTCCCATGTTTGCCTTATTTGCGAATATGCGAAGTCTTTGTTGCTTCTTTCTTTTACCATTTGTACCATTTAGTAGTATCCGCAGACTATTCCTACTTGCACGTATGCAGTTTTCCAATTTATGACTCTTTTCTCCCTCTTACCCACTGTTAATTTTTTTTATTATTCTAGTATTTACAAATTAACAAAGTATGCATTTGTCTCACTATTTTCTGTCCTGTTTAGGTGATATGTACGATGTAAAATTCCAGTTCATAATTCACAAAGTATAATTTGTTTTCATCCTTTTTTATCTGTTATTAGCTGTATTGATGCTCAGGTATTGACAAGTTACGTATTTATTTTTCTATTTTCTCGCATGTATTAATTTATGTGGGGTTTGTAGTATTTTATTGATCCTTACTTGATGCTTTTATTTGACCCCTGCTATTTGCAAATACGTCGCTTTAAATTTCAGTGGATTTGCTATCAAAAGATCTGCAAACTATGACTATTTTTCTTTCCTCTCTTTTCGTCCTGGTATTAATTTATTTTGTAATTTTGGTATTTGCAAGCTTACAAATTATTATTTTTTATTTCCTTCTTTGTATGTCGGTTTCGTAGGTTTCTAGGTTTGTTTTTAATTATGGTTTTTTTATTTTTATATTATGCTGTAAAAATTATGAATTTTCTTCTTTCCCGTTTTTTTACCAATTATTAATTTCATGATTTACAAATTATGTGGATTTTCTTTCCTCCCGCTTCAACTTGTTATTAATTTGTATCGATTTCGTTGTATTTGTTTGATTGCACCTTGCTTTAACTTTACTTAATTATATCAAAATTTTTAATTATTTATACAAATATAGCACTATCTGCTTCCTCTGAACCTGTATTTGCAAATATGTAATGTTTTAAATTGTTCTTTAATGTTTCAAGGTTTACAAATTGTTTTTTTTTCTTTTCCCCTTGTTTGCCCGGGTTCGGATGTTTTAATATTTCCAGATTTACAAATTTTGTTTCTCCTTCCCTACTTCTGTTGAATATTCTGCGTCTTTCCTTTCCTCCATTTGCTACCTTCGATAATTTATGTCGAACTCTGTTTCAGACTGTTTTTTAGTGTTAATTATTCTTCTTAAACTGGTTAAATTTGGAAGTATTTTTTCCATATTTGGTGTTTATACATAAAGGTTTGAAAACTGGCAAAACATTATTCTACAATTTTCTCTTTTTTTTGCTTTCCTACTTTGCATATTTTAATGTTTTAAGTTTCATTGTTCTTTATATTTCAAAATTTTTCTTCTTTCCTCCCTGTTTTAATTTCATGTTGGATTTTTGGTACCTGTGATTCGACTTGAATTGAATTTTCTTTCTTACCTTTCCATTTCGTAGTATTTGTTTCATTAATTCGTAGACTTGACCTTATTTACGTCTTTAATTTAAAATTTTTTATTAATGCTTTTTAGGTATTACAAGTTTTTAATTTTCTTTTTTCCCTCTTTTACCTTCTATTAATTTATAATGTTACTCTAGTATTACGTTATTTATCTCTAACCATTAAAACATTTAATACTCAGTCTTATCTCATGCTAATTTTTATGTTTTGCAATTTAAGAATTTTTCTTTCCTCCCTCTTTTACCAAGTATTATTTTTCTAGCATTTAAAAATTTACAAAGCACGTATTCTCCCTTTACTTTGAAATTGCGTATTATGCTTTATTTCCTGTCCTCCTGCTGTCCCGTTTTGGACCTAGCATGCTTCAATAGTATTTTTTTCCATATTTGGCTTTTATACATAAAAATTCAAAATTGCTTTAAAATCAAAAAATAGGCAAAACATTATCTTACAATTTTCTTTTTCTTTCTACTTTCCTACTTTGCATATTTTTTTGTAATGTTTTAGAATTCATTATCTTTAATGATTCAAAATTTTCAAAGTACTCTTTCCTCCCTGCTTAGGTTCATGTTGGGTTTTTGTGTTTGTTTTAAATTTGTGATTCCACTGTAATTGTTTTTTCTTTCCTTCCTTTCCATTTCGTAGTATTTGTTTTATTAATTCGTAGAGTTGACCTTATATACGTCTTTAATTTAAAAATCTTTATTAATGCTTTTTAGGTATTACAATTTTTTTTTTCCCTCTTTGGCCTTCTATTAATTTATAATGTTACTATAGTATTACCTTATTTATCTCTAACATTAAGAAATTTAATGCTGTCTTATCTCATGCTAATTTTTATGTTTTGCAATTTAAGAATTTTTCTTTCCTCCCTCTTTTACCATGTATTATTTTTCGAGCATTTAAAAATTTACAAAGCACGTATTCTCCCCTTACTTTGAAATTGTGTATTATGCTTTATTTCCTGTCCTCCTGCTGTCCCGCTTTGGACCTATGAATGCTTCAGTAGTATTTTTTTCTATATTTGGCGTTTATACATAAAAATTCAAAATTGCTTTAAAATCAAAAAACAGGCAAAACATTATCTTACAATTTTCTTTTTCCTTCTACTTTCCTACTTTGCATATTTGTAATGTTTTAAAATTCATCATCTTTAATGATTCAAAATTTTCAAAGTATTCTTTCGTCCCTGTTTTAAGTTCATGTTGGGTTTTTGTTTTTGTTTTAAATTTGTGATTCCACTTTAATTGTTTTTTCTTCCCATCCCTTCCATTTCGTAGTATTCATTTGATTGATTCGTAGGCTTGACCTTAGTTATGTTTGAAATTTTAAAATTTTTATTGACGTCCCATGCTTTCCTTATTTCTAAGTTTTACAGTTTATGAACTTTTTCCTCTCTCTTTTACCTAATATTAATTTATATTGTAATTCTAGTATTTCTAAATGTACAAAGTATGCATTTCTTTCCTTGTTTTGGGACCCTATGTATTATACCTTATTTGCTGTCCTCCTACTGACCTGTTTTGGAGATATGCATGGATTAAAATTTTCGTAATTTGTTTCTCTTTAATGTTTCCAAATTAGAAAAGTAAAACTTTTTCCTTAACTTATGTTGATGCTTTGGTAATTACGCATTTTTTTTCTTTATTTTTAACAAGTATTAATTTATGCGGACTGTGTAATATTGGTTTGATTAATTTCTAAGGTTCGTTTTATATTTGTTTAAAGTTCTTTATTATTTTCCTCGACTCCTGGTATCTTTATTTGCAAATGCGTAGCTTTAGAATTTAACCTTCTAAAATACTTCAAGATTTACATATTGTGATTCCATTCTTTCCTCCCATTTCTACTTGGTATTAATTTATTTTGGAATTTTGGTATTTGCGAATTTACAAATTATGGGTTTTTTTTCTTCCTCGTTCTTCTACATTTTATTAATATATCGATTTAGTAGTATTTGTTGATATGTTTTATTTTTATATTATACTTTTTGTTTTTCCTACTTTCCTCTTCTGGAGACGTACGAAGTTATAACATTCTGTCTTTATTAATGCATAGTTTACAAATGATTGTTTTTCTCTTCCGTTTTCTACCAATTATTAATTATCTTGAAGTATTCCATGATTTAGTAATGTACAATTTTTTTATTTTTCTGTTATACTTTTTGTTTTCCCAGCTTTTCTCAGTTGATCTGGTTCCTTTAATATCTTATGATTAGAAATTATGCATGTTTTCTTTCTTCCCGTTCCAACCTATTATTAATTTTTGCATTATCTTCCCAACTTTCTGGGTTTTCCCAATCATGGCTCATCCTGTCAAGTTTAAAACAACTTTCTTGATTTTCCCCAACTGTGACTCATCGTTGAGTTACGAGATACTTTCAATTAATTCGCTGTAAAATTTTGACAAATTTATTTTTTCCCTTTACACTAAGAAGCAAGTTGATAAATTAAAAAATACCATTAAAAATTCTTCCGCGTGGTAGAATGCGGAGTGGGTTGTAAGTTCTCGCAGGTTGGTAAAAAAAATTTCAAATTATATTTTCTATCCTTGTCCTTTTAATTTGTTTCATTTAGTAGCATAGGTGTAATGGTTGTACTTCAGTTAATGATCGTCCAAATCTTAAATCAGGCACATTATAGTACATTTTGTTCCACATGCTTTGACTTTAGTAGGATTAAATACAATATTGTACATTTCTCTTTCCCCTGTTTCCCAATTTTATTTGGGGATTTTAGATTTGTTGCGTTATTGTATGGTTCGACTTTATGCAATAGTCTTAAAATTTTTGAAATTAGCATGTAATGCTTTCTTGTTCTACTCCCCTGCATTTCTTAAAATATTTTCAATTTTTTCAACATACATCTTTCCTCCCTTTTATTCTACGTTTTTAGTATTTGATCGATTTGTTTTGTCTTAATTTAAAAATCATAAGGTCATTATTTTCTTCTGGTTTCTAAATCCACTTGATATTATTTGTTTAATTTCATTTGTGCATTTAATTACATTTTTCCTGCTGCTTTCCTCTGCTTGGTTTGTTTTGCTTTAGAACTACAAAATTTCTCGGAATATTTTTGTGTATAGTTTTTAATATGAAATATATTATTGTACATTTCTCTTTCCTCCTGCTTCCCAATTTCGTTTAGGGGTTTCAGAATCTGTTGTATTATTCTATGGTTCAACATTATCTGATCCTCTTACAATTTGTGCGATTAGCATGTTATGCTCTTTTCTTCTATTCCCTGATTTTCTCTAAATATTTTCAATTTTTGCAATTTAGATCTTTCCTCCTTTTTATGCTTAATTTATTCTACGCTTTTAGTATTTGATCGATTAGTGTTTTATTTTAATTTAAAAATCATAAAGTCATTATTTTCTCTTCTGGTATCTAAGTCCACTTGATATTACACTTTATTTGTTTGGTTCATTTTGTGTATTTGATTACACTCTTTCCTCTTACTTTCCTCTGCTTGGTTTGTTTTGCTTCGATTTCTAAAATTAGGAATGTTTTTTCTTATTCTGAATTTTGTGTACAGTTTTTAGTATTAAATGTATTATTGCACATTTCTCTGTCCGCTTGCTTCCTAATTTGTATTGTTGTATGGTTCGCACCTATATAATAATCTTAAAATTTGTGAAATTAGCATATTATGCTTTCTTCTATCCCCTTGCTTATCTCTGCATGTATCTAAACATTTTCAATTTTTACAACTTAAACCTTCCCTTCTTTTTATTATCAGTTTATTTTACGCTTTTAGTACTTGATTCGATTTCTGTTTTATTTTAATTTAAGAATTATAAGGTCACCATATTTTCTGCTGATATCCAAGTACATTAGATATACTTTATTTGTGGATTGTGTTACATGTTTCCCTCTGCTTTCATTTGTATGGTTTGCTTTTCTTTAGAAATACAAAATTTATTTATTAGGAATGTTTTTCTTTTTATTCTGAATATGGGGTGCAGTTTTTGTTATTAAATATGTTATTGTACATTTTGCTTTCCTCCTGTCTCCCAAATTGATTTGGGTGTTTTAGAATTTGTTGTATTATTGTATGGGTCGACATTATCTGATAATCTTAAAATTTGTGCTTTTTTCTTATATTCCCCTGCTTTTCTCTAAATATTTCCAATTTTTTTTAATTTAGATTTTTCCTCCTTTTTATTCTCAGTTTATTCTACGCTTTTAGTATTTGATCGATTTGTGTTTTATTTTAATTTAAAAATGATGAGTCATTATTTTCTCTTATGGTATCTAACTCCACTTGATATTACACTTTATTTGTTTGGTTTATTTTGTGTATTTGATTTCATTCTTTCCTCCTACTTTCTTCTGCTAGCTTTGTTTTGCTCAGAACTACAAATTTTTCAAATTAAGAACGTTTTTTCTTCTTATTCTGAATTTTGTGTACAGTTTTTAGTATTAAATATGTTATTGTACATTTCTCTTTCCTCATATTTCCCAAATTTAATTGGGGATTTTAGAATTTGTTGTTTTATTCTATTGTTCGACTATATCTATTAATCTTAAAATTTATGAAATTAGCACGTTGTGCTTTCTTCTTCTACTCCCTGCATTTCTTTAAATATTCTCAATTTTTGGAACTTAGATCTTTCCTCCCTTCTATTCTCAATTTGTTCTACGCTATTTGATCTATTTGTGCTTTATTTTGTTTATTTTGTGTACTTGATTAAATTCTTTCCTTCTCCTTTCCTCTTCTTGGTTTGTTTTGCTTAGAATTACAAATTTCTCAAATTAGGAATGTTCTTTACTCCTTTCTCCCATTTCTATTTGGGGGTTTTAGAATCGTTGTGTGATGGTATCTTTATCTAATAATCTTAAAATTTTTGAAATTAGCATGTTACGCTCTATTCTTCTATGTTTCTCTAAATATTTTCAATTTAGATCTTTCCTCCCTTTTATTCTCAATTTATTCTACGCTTTTAGTATTTCATCAATTTGTGTTTTATTTTAATTTAAAAACCTTAAAATCATTATTTTCTCTTCTGTTATCTCATTCCACTTTACATTATACTTTACTTTGATTTAATTTGTGTATTAGATACAGTTTTTCCTTCTACTTTCCTCTGCTTGGTTTGTTTTGCTTTAGAATTACAAATTTCTCAAATTAGGAATGTTTTATCTTCTTATTCTGAATTTTGTGTAGTTTTTTGAATTAAGCATGTTACAGTGTGTTTCTCTTTCCTCCTTTTACCAATTTTAGTTGGGAATTTTAGGAATTGTTGTACTATTGTGTGGTTCGTCTTAATCTAATCATCTTATAATTTGTGAAATTAGCATGTTATGCATTCTTCTTCTTTAGTATTTGATCCATTTCACCAAAATGTTTGACTTGAAGAACCATTTAAACTTGGAATAATTCTATCACTTTATATTAATTAGCCACTACGAATATCAATTATGTTCAATTTACTCTCTTTGTTTTCGGTTTTCTTTTTTTCTGTTTCTTTGCATACTGTTTGTCACCTTATACTATGATTAGTTAAAATGTCACATATGTTTCAGAATTGTAGATTATGTTAGTATTTTTATTAATATCAGGTTTAGGTGGAAGATCGGCTTTACTGAACCTCGCCCTGAGGTTTTTTTATATATTTTTTTTTTGTTTTAATTGCCATTTATCGTTCATGTGCAGTAGTATAATATACTTTATTATTTGTCTTTTATTTTAATTTAATAAGAATAAGGTCATCATTTTTCTTCTGGTATCTAATTCCACTTGACATTATACCTTATTTGTATTACATTTTCCCCCCTACTTTTCTGTTTGGTTTGTTTTGCTTTAGAAATACAACATTTTTAAATTTGGGATGATTGCTTTTCTGAATTTAGTGCACACTTTTGGTATTAAATATATTATTGCATATTTTTCTTTCCTCCTCTCTCCCAATTTGATTTGGGTATTTTGGAATTTGTTGTGTTATTATATGGTTTGACATTATCTGATAATCTTAAAATTTGTGAAATTAGCATGTTACGCTTGTTTCTTCTATTCCCCTGCTTTTCTCTAAATACTTTTAATTTTTGAAATTTAGATCTTTCCTCCTTTTTATTCTCAATTTATTCTACGCTTTTAAATTTTAAAATTATAGTCATTATTTTCTCTTACGGTATCTAACTTGATATTACACTTTATTTGTTTGGTTTATTTTGTGTATTTTATTTCATTCTTTCCTCCTACTTTCCTCTGCTAGGTTTGTTTTGCTTAGAACTACAAATTTTTCATATTAGGAAAGTTTTTTCTTCTTATTCTGAATTTTGTGTTTTTAGTATTAAATATTTTATTGTACATTTCTCTTTCCTCCTGTTTCCCAATTTTGTTCTGGGATTTTAGAATTTGTTGTATTATTATATGGTTCTAGATTATCTAATAATCATAAAATTTGTGAAATTAGAATATTATGCTTCCTTCTTCTGTTCCCCTGTTTTTTCTTTGCGTATATTTACACATTTTCAATTTTTCAACCTTTTATTCCCAATTTATCCTACGCTTTTGGTATTTGATCGATTTGTGTTTTATTTTTTGATCTTTCGCTTTTTACAAATTATAATATTGTTTTTAGAATAATAATATTTTGTATAACCGATTTTATAAACATTTAAGAATTATCTAATTTATTCAATATAATTAATATTAATAAACTGTTATAATGACTCAGTTAGTAATAAGTTAGAAAGATCGCTTGTAAATGTATAATTTATCTATGTTAATAATATAATTTGGACATTTATCTTAATGTTGTTAGGCGTAATTGAATCTATTTGAACAAATTCATTTAAATAAGTGATTAAGTTTAGCTTTAGTACATTTTATCTAATATTCCCAATAAAGTCTAATTTAATTTAAATATAATTAGAGAGTATAATTCTGCAATATATATTCTTAATTAGTATTAAAAAAATTAAGTTGTGATTCATTCTATTAAATAAAAAAAAACTCATAAATGCAATATATGTATTGCTGCACAATAACCAAGAAATGATTTTACGAGCAGTTGGCTAGAAAAAGACATATACGGTGTGTCAATTTAAAAACTTACAATAGACTATATCTCATGAATAAATGATGATATCAAAAAAATTCTAGGTTTCTAGGGTAGAAAGGGGGAACCAAAATAACATAGGAGACAACTCGCCCCAATCAACCCCCTACCTACCCCAACTAAAAAAAATTAAATAGCGAACCGCTAGTTGTAATACATCATTGGAAATCCTGTAAAAAATGCTATCCAGTGGTATAAATAAAAATTAGTTTATAAATTCTTTTAATAGCATTTTCCAAAATAAATGATTGTCTTCGTAATTCTGCAAAACCATTTTCCGAATTTAATTGTTGCATGTTCATATTGCCTTGAATAAATTTTATTCTTTAAATACCCACAAAAAATCCAAAACCGAGAGATCCGGTGATCGTGGTGGCCATCGAACAGGTCCATTTGTTCCAATCCATCTCCTGGGAAAACGTTCATTTAGCCAGTTTTGTATTATTCTAGCATTGTGGGCTGGAACTCCATCCTGTTGGAAGAATATATCGTTCAGTTGAGCCAGTGGAATATCTTCTAAAATGTTCATAGTTTTTCTTGTAGAATTTGCAAGTACCCATTAGAGTTTAGATTTTCTTCATAAATCTTGTAAACTATTTTTCGGTTAAAAATAAAGCAGCAGACATTACATCCGAACCTGCCTTGACGCTCTCTAGGAAAAATCACGTGGGAGTTTTCTTGACTCCGAGTTGTGTCTATTAAGAATTCCCGAACTTGTGAAATGTGCCTCGTCTGACCAAATTATTTTTTTTTCAAAATTATTGTCCTGAGTTTTCATATTTATAAACCAATTGCAGAACTCAAATCTACGTTCAGCATCACCAGGGTGCAGATGATGAACAAGTTTATACTTGTAGGGTTTTTTTAAATCCTTTGCACTGTTGTTTTAGACACACCGGTCTCTTCATCTATTTTCCTGCACGAGGTTTCGGGAGTGGCTTGAACAACTGCTAAAACGTTGATCTCTGATTCCTCGTTCTCTTTGTTGTAAACTCGGGGTCGAGGTTTGTCAAAACATCCATGTTGGCAAAGATTAAATTTTAATTTTTGAAATATTCTTCTATCGGGTTGTCTTCTTTCGGGATATCTATATGAGAAAATAGGTATATAAAATAACCTGTTCATATAGAGTTCTAAGGCCTGGTCTGCGTTTTCATTAGATGATATGAAGCAGGTATTCATATCATATTTCTCAAAGTTCTCAAATTTTTGGTTTCGAGCCATATTAAAAAATAATTAAACAACAACAACAACAAGAACAAGAACGATAACAATAAAGAAGAACAACGAATAACAATAAATATCAGCACTAAATTTGGGAAAATATAACCAGGAATAATTTGAGAGAAGCAGAAACCTCAAAAATCAAATACCTAAGTAATGGCAGAATGTTAATTATTTTGTTTTTTGCGTTACCATGGTTACCCACGACTATCCACTATTATCAATGTAAATTATAGAAAAAAAATCATTTTGTCACGTTATTTATAGACTATGCTATATTTTTGAAAAGCTCTTGGGAAGGGGAAAAAGATTTTAAAAAATATATAGGGTGTCCCATAAAAAAAAGTAGGTTATGTCAATATCTCAAAAACTGTGGACCTCTAAAGAAAATCTGAGTACGCCACTGGATTCTACGTAAAAAAATCTACAAATATCAGTTTTTACTTTTTTAATATGTCTGACACTAACAGAATTAGTTACAGGGGATGACTGAAAAGTAGCTTTTCCAAGACCACCCTGTAGCACAAAAACTAAGATAGCTATGTCAAATTTAATTAGTTCAACTTTGGTTTCATTAAAAAATAGCACGGTGTCGCGAAAACCGCAATGTTCTAACCTAAAAAATAAGCGAGATACCCCGTAAAACATACGAAAACGGGACAACCGTACACAATAGTAGCTTGCAAAAGTTCATTATTATTTATCGTTTCCAAGATTTAAAACAAAACGCGATTTTTGGGTTTTTCTTTTTTAATTTTTCATTTATTTTCGTCTCCGAGAAACCATCATCAACTTTATTTTTTTATATCGCTGCAACCAACGAAACACCCTGTATTCGATTCGGATTTTCATCTTTAGTTTCTCGTATACTACGTATACTAAGAGTATTGCAATCAAAAAAAAAATTTTTTCTCGGATTTCAACGTTTTCGTGTTCCCTTAGTTGAAAAACATCGATTTCAAGTATGTCTGTGTGTCTGTGTGTGGCTCTGAGACTATTTGATCGATTTTAATGAGATTTGACATATATCTGAAAGTTATGTACAAAACTGGCTTTTCGTAAAAATCAATTAATGGGGGGCGAAATGAGGGGTGCATTTACAAAACCAGAGCCAGAAAGTCTACCTATGAAAAGTTAGTAACCCTAAACCCTGACCGAACAAATTTTTTTAAAATGGCGCCCAATATGATGATTTTAGTACATTTCGGCGCTTGCGCTGTCACTAAGAAACCATAAAAGCTACTTGCAATTTGAAAATCGGAACTTGTAAATAAAAGTACATGATTTCGAACGGTTTGTAATATTTTTGAAAAATAAAATGTTGCCCTAAATTATGGGGTTAAGATTGTCTTTTTTTAAATTGATTTTCTCAAAAACGGCTCTGGCAATTTTTTTAATTTACGTATTTTATAGTCGCATATAACGAGATTTAATGAGCTTTATGATATTTCTGTAACTTATCCAGGACCGGAGTTAGAAATATTCAAATTTAAAATTCAATCCCTCATAACTATGCTTCTGATAAAAATGAAATCTTGGAATTAAGGTATTATATACTAGACATACACAACAGTGTCCTTCATTTCAGCTCCCGTCTTTTGTAGCTTAGTTTATTATTTAACTCAAAGTTTTAACATTTTGCACACTTTATCTGTGGCCTAGGGAGCATTTTAGGAAAATGTGATTTATTATACAGGGTGGTCCAAAAAAGTGTGACGTCGTAATGTCATATTTTTTTAAATGACATACCTTATATTTTTGCATATTTAATTGGCTTCCATGATTGCCCACATAACCCTAAAATTGTATAGAAATCGGTTGCATAACGTCGACAAAAAAAAATAAAATGTTAAAAAATCAGCTTTATACCACTGGTTTTAAAAATGGTTAAAAATACAAACAGTGGCTCGTTTACAGATAGTAAGCCAGGAACACATTAAGTAAGGTTTAAGAATCAAGCTGACCAAATTTGGGGAATCCAAATAATACAGAGTGTTCAAAATGTACTGTCAACATTTTGAGAATTTAAAGATCTTTTTCTTTCTGATTTTAAATATAACACTCTGTATAATTTGATGACATTAGCAATTTTAATAAAACAAAAACCTAAGGTGGCTGTTAAATCAATCTAACGTCATGAGGGCTATTTTGACAAGTATTGCATGACATTTGTAGCAATTTTAGTTTAAAATAACTTTTAAATACCACAAATTTACTTTTAATCTATATTCTTATTTTTCAACACATTTAAGGTACAAACCAAAACTAAGTAATAAACACATTAATTAAACACTTATTTTGAGTTTTTAACTAATAAAAATTACTAAAATTATTTTTTTTATTATAACTTATGTTCAATACGTCTTCTGTTTTCTTCTAAACACAAACGAAGAGGTGTATTGAAAGACCTTGCCATTCTTCTTAATACAACAGGTGTAATTTTTCGAAATGCATTTTGTATTCTTTGTTGCATGTCTTCAGAGGTGGTTGGAGCTTCATAGTAAACGGTTTCCTTAACGTAACCCCACAAAAAAAAGTCTAACTTGGTTAAGTCCGGTGACCGTGACGGCCAATTAACATGGCCCTCCTCTTCCAATCCAACAATTTGTAGAGGCTCTATCCAGATGGTTCCTGACTTGCAGTGAGTAATGTGCTGGAGTTCCATCTTGTTGCAGCTACATTGGATTTCTTATTTCTATCGGTAAATTTTGACACAAACGGGACAACCCATTTTGTAAAATGTCTAGTTACATGTTTCCGTTTAAATCGCGGTTGGAAAAGTGTGGACCAATGACATGGTTTCCAATGATTCCCCCCCACACATGAATAAAACATCTATATTGTCTTTCGATCTGCTTGAATATCCTCGGGTTGTGGTCCAAGTAGTAATGAAAATTATGCCGATTAACAAATTCGTTTTTATGGAGAACAAAACCTTATCGAAAAAGACAAAACTGAAGCTTATTTTATCCTGTGCCCAATTACAGAATTCCATACGTTTATCAAAGTCTTCTTGGAAAAGTTCTTGGTGAAGCTGAATGTGATACGCGTGGAACTGATTGTCTTTTAACACGTTTAACGGTACTTTCACTAACATATACTGCATCAGCGACTACCTTCTGACTAATGGACGGATTGTCCCTAACCTGTAGTAGCACATCCAATTCCTTTTCTTTTGTTCGAACTCGTTTATTTCTCACTGGCTTGAGGTATTCTACTTTTCCCGTTTGCGTGAATCTCTCCAATAAATTCTTGTCCGGATGCCGTCGTTCTGGATAACGCTCTGCATAAAGCCTACTCGCGAAAAAAACAGTTCTTTTGGAACTCTCCCAATATGAAAATCATATCCACAAACTCTTCCCTGCTATAATTCATCATAAAAGGCACAATTAGAAGCAATCCACTTTAAAGGAAATCTTACTTTAAAGCGTTAGGAATTTTGATAGTGACATATTTGAAAAAAAGTTTTGATTTTTAATTCAGCATCGAATTCCATCAAACGATACAGGGTGTTATATTTAAAATAAGAAAGAAAAAGATCTTTAAATTCTCAAAAGTTTGACAGTAAATTTTGAACACCCTGTATAATGTGGATTTCCCAAATTTGGTCAGCTTGATTGTTAAACCTTACTTAACGTGTTCCTGGCTTATTATCTGAAAACGAGCCACTATTTGTATTTTTAACCATTTTTAAAACCAGTGGAGTAAAGCTGATTTTTTTAACATTTTATTTTATTTTGTCGATGTTATACAACCGATTTCTATATAATTTTAGGGTTATATAGACAATCATGGAAGTCAATTAAATCTGAAAAAAATATAAATTATGTCATTTAAAAAAATATGCCATTATGACGTCACACTTTTTGGACCACCCTGTATAATCAATTCATATTTTCCTAAAATGCTCCCTGGGACACAGATAAAGTGTGCAAAATATTAAAACTTTAAGTTAAATAATAACTAAGCTACAAAAGTCGGGAACCGAAATGAAGGACCATGTAAAGCTACTAAACTGCTACATTGAAATATTTTTAGCCCTTCAGTTTTGCTGAAAATAACAAAAAAAAAAAATTTTTAAAATTTTTTTAATATGTTATATCAAAGTTTCAAAAACAAATCTAAAGTATTTTAAAGCTAATTTCTCAATCCAAATACGTAAAAATATACAGTGATTTGCAAAATATAAGGTGAATAAGAAATAAAAAATAATTTTTGTAGATAAGTATATCTTATTACATTGCAAGTTATAGCGACTGGACTATCAACGTATAGCTTTTAAATTTACATGTTGTATAGTCATATATTACGAAATATAATGAGCTTTATGAGATTGCTATCTTATCCAGGACCGGAGTTAGGAAATTTAAGATTAAAAAATTTCAATCCCTTATAACTATGTTTCTAATAAAAATGAAATCTTGAAATGAAGGGATTACATAGTTACTATAGTTGCTATATTGGAATATTTTTAGCGCTTCCAGTTTGGCCGAAAATAACAAAAAATTGTTTATTTTTATTTTTTAATATTTTATATCACAGTTTCAAAAACAAATCTAAAGTATTTTAAAGTTACTTTTTGATGCTATCCAAACATGTAAAAATATACAGTGATTTGCAAAATAGAGGTGAATAAGAAAAAAATAATTTTGTAGGTAAGTACATCTTATTATATTACAAGTTATACGGAGTTAGGAATTGCTGCGAGCAACAGTTAGTTCCGATACGATAAAATAACACCTGTTTAACATTTTGTTGAAAACTGTTTAACTTCTGCATTGAGATCGTTATTGTTATTTGAATTGTACATATTTTAAGTTGTTTTTATTACTATTACTTCGTGCGTGGTTTTTTTGGTTTTGTTTAGTTAATTAATAATTATAATGCATCAATAAGTGTATCTATGGAAAGAAAAAAATTTACAAACATATATATATATATATATATATATATATATATATATATATATATATATATATTATATATTGTGTAGCTACTGAGCCGATGTTTTTGGATAAATATTCTGAATGAAGGCAAACTGGTAAATCCATTTTTAGACTTTGGGATCTAATTTAAAAGAATTTGGTTCATTTACAAAACCTGTTCTATCCCGTCAAAATCAATCTGATGACGAAAAATCCGTTGTTGAAAACCCTGAAATATAGACAAGACAAATTGACCATCGCACTGGTATAGCTAATTTTACAGCACAATTCATTTTAAGTAAGAATAAGCTTCATCCATATAAATTTCGAGTTTGTCAGGGTCTTAGAGCAGCTGATCAAGAGCGCCGAGCAGGTGTTTTCGAATGGTGTACTAGAAAATGTGACGAAGATCTAAATTTTCCTTTTGAAATAATTTGGTCTGATGAAAGCATGATAACCAACAATGGAATTTTCAACCGACATCACAAACATTATTGGGCAAAACAAAATTCTTGTTTAAAAAAAGAATCAAGACATCAACATAGATTTGGATTTAATATGTGATGGGCATTTATATTTATCACAACAATTTAAATGCCGAACGATATCTGACCTTGCTAAGGACTGCTTTGGAAAATGCATTGTACTTGTTAACAACAAGATGGTGCCCGTGCGCATAACTCAAGAAATATACAGGACTATCTGTCATTGCGGTTTACAGGAAAATGGATTGGAACTACGGTGCACTAGTTTGGCCAACCCGATCATCCGATTTAGGTCCGTTGGATTTTTTTCTGTGGGGTTACCTGAAAAAACCAAGTGTATGATGGAAGTTTTGAAAATGAGGGGCAGTTGTTAGAATCGATTATGGCAGCAGTTAATACAATTTGCTAGACCGTATTTCAAATTCCTGAAATTTAAAAACGCCATCTACTGAATTCAAAAAGTAAGAATGACAGAAGTACCTTTGGTTTTTAAAAATCTTTTAAAATAAATGAAGGAATTACGAAAAAATAAAAACCCAAAAATCGCATTTTGTTTTAAATTTCGGAAACGATAAACAATAATGAACTTTCGCAAACTACATGTGAACATGCCCTAAATTATGCAACTTTTCTCTATTTTAACCGTGTTCGTATCTCCTGCCGTTTTCAAAATCCCCATGTTGTTCATCCTTATTTTGGGCACGTTGCATAACCATGCACGTCATTTTACATATCAGTTGGCGAAACAGACAGATACGAACTAATAATTATTGTTTTTCCGCGTTGTTTACTATTTGGTGCCAAATCTGCCCTAAAACTTTATTTCTACACTTAATTTGTGGGAAAAACGACCAAATGCACGAATCTGCAAAAACGTGTTGTAGTTTTATAATATTTTCATCATTTGAGAGGATGAATACTTAAAGCTGTATCACTAATCTTCTGGTGAAAGCGTCCAAACGCTCGATGGCATAAAACAAACGATTGTGGTTATAGGTCGATTCATTTTTTTAGGGTCAAAGATGACCAAAATTTTTTCTATATTATGCATGTTAAATATTGTTGTTTAGAAGTTTCACTATCATACTTACTCAAATTTCTTTGTAATTTAGGGCAATGGGCATCATTTGGACTAAAAGATGCCAAAACACATCATTTTATATACCAATTGCGTACTAGACGAAACATCCAAACGCATTGCCTTGATGGTCAAGAACTAAATGTTGTGGCATTAATGCGTTGTTCACCAATTGGTGCCAATTCTACCTTAAAGCTTTACTTCTACACGTATTTTGTGACGAAAACGGCTAATTGTGCGATGGTGCATAATAACTTATCGTTTTATGGTGTTTTTCACCATTTGGGAGCATGGTTGCCCAAAAACTGTATTCACTAATTTTCTTGTAAAATCGTGCAAGCGCGTTACCTCGATGGCATAAAACAAACATTTGTGGTTTTATGTCGATGTTCATTTGGGGTTGAAGATGCCCAAAAACTATTGGCTCGACCAAATGTTGTGGTTTTAGGACGTTCATCATAAATACTTCAATTTCTTTGCAAATGGTTTTTCAGGATAAAAAAAATCATTTTATATATGAATTGTATTGGCATAAACACTTAAACGCATTGTCTCAATGCCGTGGTGTAGCGCGGGTTTCTGACGTCCGGGCCGGAGGCAAAATTCGCGCCCTATTGTTTAGGTATTTAAATCCAAAATTCTAAAGAATACATGTGTTTATTATGTATTGAACAGCTGAGGGTACAAATAAAGAAGTCATCTTTTATTGAAAAATCAACAGAATTAAAAAAAATTTTTTAACTAAAACTTTATTTGTCTACTTTTTCTAAGAGCAAAGTCTTTAATTGTGTGAAATTATTTAAATCCCACCGTATTTGATTAATAGATCGGGAAACGCTGCCGCCGGTTCCGTCAAGACATTTATTATTTTATGGTGAAATCCCCCCCCTCCCCAAAGTGCCGCCCGGAGCAGGCCGCCACTTTCTCAATGGACAAGAACTAAATATTATGGATTTTGCGCGTTGTTCGCTATTTGGTGCCTAATGGGCCCTAATCCTTTATTTCCACACCTATTTTGTAGGGAAAATGGCCAATTGCACAGTGGCGCAAAGAACAAATGTTACAGTTTTACAATGTTTTTCAACATTTGGGAGTATGGATGCTCAAAAACTAGTGAACTAGTTTACTTGTAAAACCGTCTAAACGCGTTACCTTGATGGCATAATGGTTGTATGTCGTTATTCTTTTGACATCAGAAATGCCCAAAAACTATTTGTAAATTATGAGAAAACGTACAAACACATTGCTTTGATAGTTGAGATCTAAACGTTATGCTTCGGACATTTACTACCATAGATACGCAAATTTCTTTGCAAAAACATATATTTCCTAGATGAACAAGAAATAAATTTACTAGTTTTAGGGCATTAGATATCATTTTGGCCAAAAAACATCATTATGTATACCAATTTCGTTGGAATAAACAGCCAAACGTATTGCCTCGGTGGAGGCAGATATTGTTACCCTAAAAATTTACTTCTACACCGGTTTTGTGAGGAAAACGGCCAATTTTAGAATGGTGCAAAAAACAAATATAGTTGTATAATGTTAACTACTAAACATTCGCAAAGCACCTGGTATAGATGGTGTGACACCAAATAGTTGCCAAGAAAAGGAATAGTGTTACTTACGTACATCTTTAATGCTATCCTTAGGCTAAATTACTGGCCCAAGCAAGATGCAGAAATAATACTCATTCCCAAACCGGGCAAAGACTTAAACAAAGTATCATCATATCATCCAATAAGCTTGCTGTCTACAACCTCAAAACTATTAGAAAGACTTGTAATGCAAAGAATAGCTGGTGATCCTCATATCGAAGAATATACACCTCAACATCAATTTGGCTTTCGCCAAAATCACACTACAATACAGCAAACCCATAGAATCTGTCACATAATTAATAAAGCTTTTGAAGACAAGAAGTACTGTACATCGGTATTTTTAGATGTAAGTAAAGCTTTTGACAAAGTGTGGCACTTGGGTCTATTATACAAGATCAAAACTCTCTTGCCTCCAAGGTACTTTAGTCTTCTAAAATCATACTTAGGCGGCAGGGAATTTAGAACGAGAGTCAATGGTGATGTGTCAGACATGAAACCGATCAAGGCTGGAGTGCCGCAGGGCAGTGTGATGGGACCCTTACTATATGTACTCTACACTTCTGACTTACCAACAAATGATAATACTACAATGGGCACCTTTGCTGATGACACTATTATCCTTTCAGCTAATGATGACCGGCAGTTAGCAACCTCAAACTTACAGCATCACCTGAATGACTTCCAACATTGGACAAACAAATGGAAAATCAAGATCAACGAAGACAAATCTGTACAAGTTAACTTCACTCTCCGGAAATATCTGTGTCCCCCTGTCTATCTAAACAACATACAAGTCCCTATATCATCTAGTGCAAAATATCTAGGGATACACTTAGATCATAAATTAACATGGAAACAACACGTGATCAAAAAACGAAAACAGATAAAAGTTAATGAAATTCAATGGCTACTTGGAAGGAATTCCCAATTACCTCCGGAAAACAAATTGCTAATTTATAAAACAATCCTTAAACCAGTATGGGTTTATGGAATAGAACTCTGGGGTTGTACCAGTAAATCGAATATGGAAATAATACAGAGAATACAATCAAAAATCTTACGTATGATCACCGATGCCCCCTGGTATGTTACCAACGAAACGCTCCATCAAGATTTGCACCTATCATATGTCATAACTGAAACAAGTATCAAACACCACCTAAAGCTAGAAAACCATATGAACGAAATCCTGAACCCCCTCTTGGAAATCCATGATACAAGAAGACTTAAACGAAAATGGTCAAGTGATTTAGATACTGTCTGTAGAGGACTTGTCACTGGAGAAGCCCTCCTCACGTCAAGAAAGAACTACCTAGTTATTAAGTCAGCCAATTAGCTCATAGATTTTTCCGATGTAATAATCTGATTGCTAATAAAAAAAAACATTTTGGAGGTTGTGTGCCCAAAGTTGTATTCACTAATTTTCTTGTGAAAGCGTCCAAACGCGATGGCGTAAAACAGATGTTTGAGTTTATAGATTGTTATTTATTTGGGGTCAAATATGCCCAACAATTATTTGTACATTATGAAAAAGCGGACAAACGCATTGCCTCGATAAGAGCTAAGTGGTGAGGTTTGGACATTTACTATCATAGATAGCCAAATTTCTTTGCAAGTACTCCTACACGGTTTTTTTAGTTGAACAAAAAGGAAATTTCCTAGTTTTAGGGCGTTGGATATCATTCGAACTAGAATATGCCTGAACACACCATCTTATATACCAATTGCGCTAGCGAACCGCGTTGCTCGATGGACAAAACCTAAATCTTGTGGTTTTAGTGCGTCGCTTCTTACATGCTGACAAAAATGCCCAACAACTTTATTTACACTTATTTGATAACGACTGAATACATTGCAACGATGATGCTAGAAATGAATGGTATAGTTTTACGATGTTTCTCAGCACGAACACCCAAAAACTTTACCATTTTCTACGTCAAAGAGCCTTAACACATTGGCTCGATGATGGCTTGGAACAAACTTTTATTGTTTTAGGACGTACTTCATGATTTGAGATCAAAGATACCCAAAAACTATTTTAATACTGTTTGCATTGAGAAAAACGACCAAACCCACTGCTTCGACGGCCAAGAAACGAATGTTATGGTTTTAGGACGTAGCTCATTTGGAGGCAAAGATGCCCAAAATCATTATTTATATACTAATTTCGTTGACAAAATAGTTTATAACCAGTTGCGTTGCGAAAATAGGCAAACGTAATGGTTTGATCCACATGAGTTACTTTATCCTTGTGTTGTTATACTGCTTTCCATGGGGATGAGTCATATCTACAATCTTTCTTTATAAATAAATTTGTTTTTTTCTATTTTGTTTACGACGCACTTGAGCCACATTTTCTATCGCGAGATTTTGCGCAACCAGCGAGAGCCTGTACCTAAGGTCCATTTTTATCATATGACTCATGGTCAACTTTTGAGGTTAGCTTTCGTTCTAACCGTAAAATTATTATGTGAAAATTGTTTCGTTAAAAACAATTTCTTACAGTAGTATTATAAAACAAATTAGTGCAATATTCTCACAGCACGCCTTCGAACGAAAAAAAATGATAAGAACATTCTGATAGCACTAAAATGTGCAAAAATCTACAGACTTGTAGATGCGATTAAAAGCGAATTTCGGTTTTGCCAGAACAAATGCTCAATTTTTTAAACAGCTGACGCCATAATTTCCAACAGCTGGGCCTCCACTACGACCCTATTTTCATCAGCCGGGGCTTCTCCCAACACCATTTTGTGACTTATTTAGTGGTTATTCTCCAGTGTGCAACATGCTCTTATGCTATTAGCTACATCTTGTGGTATAATTTAAAGTTACGACATAGTATTCAGCGACGTTTATGGTTCAGTTGGAAGTTACTACACAGATTCTAACGTCACCGTGCTGTAGAAAGTGAGCTAGAAGTTCTACCTTGTGGTATAATTAGAAACATACACAAAACAAGCGACAAGCACGCAGATACTCAACCTCCAAACATACGAACACCTAAACACCCAAAACTAGAAACAAACACACTTTCTTTCTCATTCTCCCTTAATAGGCCAATTCTTTCTTTATTTCTTCATGGTTTGAATTACCATCCTGTGGTATCATTATTAGTGATACCTTGCAGCATAATTAGTGAGAGTTCGTAGTAACTTCCTGAGCTTTCCTAAGGTTAAGAACAAACAAATAAACATGGAAACAAACAAACAAACCAAAGGTATACCAAAGAAACTAAAACTAGTATCCCACAAAAAAATCGAAAAAGTAAACACTCAAAACACGTAAACTCACAAAATATGCACATACAAAAACAAATAATCTAGCGCCCAAGCACTTAAATGTTGCAAACATATAAACACGCAACCTCCAAAGCATTGTGACTAGTCAACAGATACCTCAAACAAACAAGAAAGAAAGAAACTAAAATAGGCAGGAAAACAGGATGACAATTCACTCAAGTAAACACCTAGAACAGATAATTCCAAAAACGTGCAAACACTCAAACAAACAAACTAACAGTCAAGTAAGCACACAAGCACAAAGCACGTAAATTTCGTATACATACAAACAAGTAAACATGCAAACACTACAACAAAAAACTACCACCAACACCCAAATACACCAAACTTGAACGAACTATTTTTGTTTGCGTCTTTGCATGTTTTAGTTTTTTTGGTTTCCTTGCGGTTTACAGAGATTTGCTGACTAGTTTCTTTGTTTTGGTGGTTGCTGTTTGTATGTTAGTGCTGATTTTTGTTTCCGTGTTTAACTTCTGTTTTGGTATGTTTGGTGTGTTCGAGTGTTTGTTAGCTAGTTTCTTTTGTTTGCATAATTGCTTGTTTGTGTTTGTAGTTTACGGGTATTTGTGCTGGTGCGCAAGTTGTTTTGTTTGCGTGTTTAAATGTTTGTGGGAATACGTGTTTTTGGTGGGTGCTTGCCTGGATGTGTGTTTATTGGTATGTTTTCTTGCCTTTTTGTTGTTGATTAGTTTCTTTGTTTTGGGAATCGCGAGTTCACATGTTTTCTTCGTGTGTTTAAACAAGACTTAATCTTGTTGTACAGTTTTAGGTGTTTGAGGTTTTGTATAGACGTTGTTTTTTGTTTTGACTTTTACTTAATTTCTAGTTCGTATGTTTGCGGTGATTATTTAATTGCTAGTTTCTATGTCTGCTGCAAGACATTTTTTAGTTTTTAATATATTCTCTCGCATGCTTTGTGCACGTTTGGGAAGTTTTACGAGTTAATGAAGGTATTTAATGAGTAATTTTTAAGTTTCTCCCCAAGTTGGTATTGAAAACTATACTGCAAGATGGCGTTAGAAACTGTCTGCTAATTTACAACTATTTCATAAGAGAGCGCTGCAAACTTCTATGCTGACCTGAAGTTATATTACAAGATGTTGCTGATAGCTTTTAACCTATACAATAAGAAGATGTTGCAAGCTGGGTGCCACCTTCTAATTACTCCATAAGATGGCGCTGGGCAAAACTCCATCCAATGCAACTAGGGCGATCTTTTATGCTGTAGCTGTAGTGGTTCTTTAAGGTGAAAGTTTGTTAATGACTTAAGAGTGATATATGATTTTGACCTTTATGTAACTGAAATATATTGCGAATGCAACAATGGATCATAGTTAGGGATAACTTAGAAATTGAGCCTGAAAAAGGTGGGGGGAATTTAGATAACAATCTACTTTAAAAATTACGACTCAGCCAAAACAATGGATCGCCTTTGTTCTTTTATCAGAGGCGTGACCTTGAAAATTATAAGCATAGACCTTGAAGCGTCGGCCTGAACAATAAATCCCCTTTGTTCTTGAAAATTAATTTCCTAGACTTGAGCCTGAAAAAGGTGGGGAGTATCTAGAACACAATCTATTTTTAAGAATTATGACTAACTCGACCAGAACAATGAATCGCCTTTGTTCTTTTCTCAGAGGTGTGACCTTGAAATGGGGGGCGGGACGGTTACCTGTGTTGCGAAACAGCTATCTGTTTTGGGAAACGGTCCCCCTGTTTTAGGAAACGGCTACCTGTGTTCCCGTGTTTAGAAAACGTCTATGTGTATTTGGAGAACGGTACCACATGAGGTCAGTGCACTTTGCTGGGGCGTGACCTTGAAAGGTAAACTTCCAAAAATTGCTTGATGACCTTGTAACATGTTTAGCATAGGCAACAATTTGTATGACACCCCTTGAGAACACCTCAGGGCTTGAGACAGAGGTCAATGAACTTCCTAGAATTGATGGGGGGACGTGACCTTGAAAATTTCCTGTCAAATTAACACTCAGGCAGAGAATTGATTGGTGACCGTGAACATTTCCAGGCCCTGAAGATCGATGCAAGGAAGGTGGCCTTGAAAAACCTTGTATTTTTGAGGTAGGCAATGTGATGACCTTGGAAACCATGTCCTTAGACGTAGACAATATGATGACCTTGAGGAATATATTTCGATGCAGGTAATGTGTATAATGACCTTGAAAACCATTGACCTGGATGTGCACAATCTGCTTCAATGACCTTGAAAAACAATATAGTAACTTTTCTAGTGACTTTTTCAAATCTAGTTACTTCAATGACCTTGAGGAATATACTTCCATGCATGGAGCGTGTGACCTTGAAGCGAAGAGGGCGTACACGCATGGGTGACCTTAAAAATAAGCAATGTGAGCGACCTTGACCTTGAAAAACCTTGTACTTGGGCGTAGACAATGTGATGACCTTGAGGAATATACTTCGATGTATGCTATGTGTACGATGACCTTGACCTTGAAAACCATTGCCCTTGATGTAGGCAACCTGTGCAGGAAGGTGTAATATTATTATCAAAAGTGGATTAGAAGTGGGGTAGTATTGGTGACCTTGAAGAGCATCCTCCTATATACCCCCAATTGTGTGTAACCTTGACAAATAAGGTTGATGTCTATACATAACCTTGAAATCCTAAGACCACCTTGAAACGGAATGTGTATACGTTAAGAACCTTGGCAATGAGAGAGACCATTTCCTATCACGTGACCTTGAAGCGGACAATCTGTACGGGATCATCACCTTGAAAACCAATCTAGTAACTTCTAGTGCCTTTTTCAAACCTAGCTACTTCAATGACCTTCAGGAATATACTTTGATGAGTGCAATGTGTTTGGTAACCCTGTAAAACCATGTATGGGCGCTGCGACCTTGAAGCGGGGCGCGCGTAGGTGCAAGGATGACCTTGGAGAATATGAAATTTGAGCGGCCTTGACCTTGGAAATTCTAATTGAAATGTGTATGTGACCTTAAAAACCAATCTGGTGACTTTCCTGGGGCCTTTTTAAATCTGGAATGTGAGTCCCTATACCTTGAAGAATATACACAGGCAGCGTAGGTCCTTTGAAAACCTTGACATAGGTAAAGTGACCGTGTACGCAGGTAATGTCTACGATGACCTTGAGGTAGGCAATGTGAGCGACCTTAAAAACCATGTACTTAGACGTAAACAATGTGATGACCTTGAGGAATATATTTCGATGCAGGTAATGTGTACGATGACCTTGAAGCGGGGTGCTCGTACGTGCAAATAAACTTTAAGATAGACAATGAGAGCGACAATCTGTACGGGAGCGTCAATGACCTTGAAAACCAGTCTAGTAAATTTTCTAGTGCCTTTATCACAACTAGTTACCTTAGTAACCCTGAGGAATATACTTTGATGCAGGCAATGTGTATGATGACCTTGAAAGACCATGTACTTAGACGTAGACAATGTGATGACCTTGAGGAATATACTTCGATGTATGCAATGTGTACGATAATCTTGAAAACCATTGACCTTGATGTGGACAGTCTGCATGGGAAGGTGTATTATTATTATCAAAAGTGAGTTAGAAGTGGGGTAGTATATCTACTTTGACAGTATGAGTTATGCGAAATTTATTTTAAGCCTCACAAGATGAGTTATGTTATAATGTTAAATGAATACTCTGAAGGGTCAGTTGGTGAAAACTCAGAAAGTTAGTGACGTAATGCCGAGATGCATGTAAAAGTTGTTTTAACGTAAGGATCCGGTAAATCGTAGCTGGGAAAACCCAGAAAGCTGTTTTAAGTAGGTGTGTGAAGATAGTTTAAGTGTGTGAAGATCGTTGATTTAAACTGCGCCATTGTGCGCAGTTGAATTTAAATTTTGCAGCTTTATAAAACAGAAGTTATTGTAAAATTAGATTCACACGGCTAACTCCACAGCTGTGGACTGCCGCATAAATCATTTTCTTCTAATGCAGTAATTAGCCGCCAAATACATGCCGTTTTACGTTGCTAAAATAAAATTTTGCGCCATTTTCCGTAGTTAGAGGTAAATTTTGCGCTCCTACAGGAAACAAGTTATTGTAAGATTACATTAACAAATGAACTTCTGCATAAATCAATTTCTTCCCGTGCATCAATTAAGCGCCAAAAATCGCCGTATTGCACCACTAAAGTACGATTTTGCGCCTACATAGGGATTGTTATTGCAAAATTTACATGGGCAAGGTTAATTTCATAGTCTTAGGAATAAATTAATCTTTTCTTATGCGGTAATTAGGCACCCAGTATGCGCTGCTTTGTGCCGTTAAGGTAGAATTTCGCGCCACTATAGCAACCGCGCTCCCATAGAAAATAAGTTATTCCAAAAATCTTATCGATACGGTTAATTTCACAACCACGAATTTTTGAATAAATAAACACTATAATGCAGTAATTAGACATCAATCATGCGTTCTTTTATGCAAAAAGTGTCCATAATAAGCATGTAATTTGACATGCAAGGAAACAATCATTCTCTACATATATTGTGAAGTTAGCCCTGTGGATGTGCCGAGCTAGTAGAGTAGTGGTGACATGACCTGGTTAGGATTCGGGAGGTAATGGGTTCGATTCCCGTTACCGTCTACCTTGTATGAGGTTTTTTCAGGAAGTTTTCCTCATACACACGTAGCGGCATCGTCACTGCGTATACGCACACCATGTGCGGCTACTCAGGCGAACGCCGGTGTAGTATTTTTCCCATCATAACCCTAACTCCGTTCCTATCGATCATATCCTGAGCACACCTATCTTTAATCCCACCATGCTTATATACGTAATGTATGTATGCTGGAAATCCATGATTATGGCTGAAGGAGCTTGAAAAGCTCAACCAGCCCGCTCTCCCCCTTAGGGAGGGAATAAAATATGCGACCTTTTTTTCCTTTCCTGTCGATGTAATTTTGGTAATGGGTATTTAATTATCGCGCAAGAAACGATTAATTTATTCATAAGGTTATGATGTAATTTTTGGAATAACTTATTTCCTGTGGAGACTTCTAATTACAGTATAAGAAAAAATTGATTTATACAAAAGTTCACGGCTGTGAAATTAGCCGTGTCAGCGTAATTGTGCAATAACTACCTTCATATAAGACCTTAAACTTTTATTTTAACGACGAAAAATAGCGCCCAATTGGCGCCCAATTACTGAATAAGAAAAGAATGATTTATCCAAAAGTATGCAGTTGCTACAACTTGTTTCCTAGTTTCTATTGGGGTGCAAAATTTAACTTCAATGGCGTAAAGTTGCGCATAATCAACGCCTAATTATACCCAAATCACATTATTCAAAACAGTGACGGTTAAAGAATTAAAATTAATTTTTCAATTTTGACAAAATTGTTTTCAACATCTTAAACAATTTTAATAGATATTACTACTGACGAAGATAACTGCAAGTGTTATCGAAACGTTTAGATTGTATAATTTAAAATACAGCATAAAACAAGATAAGTATTTTATTATATGTGATAATGGTGAAACTTTACATTTCCATGGGCACGGCTACCTTCACACACCTGTTTTAATTTTGACAAGATGAGTCATGGGTGGAAAAACTGCGAAAATTAGTTAGGTAATGCACCAATGGATTATGGTTTTTTCTTTGTGCCCATATATTTTCTGCTGCTCTAAGAATTATTGGATCAATTTATTTTTTAACGATACATGTTTCGTATGTTCTACCGTGGTAGAAAAACGGCCTAACGTAAGTTCTCGCAGGTCGGCAGAACCCTACGGTAAAAATCCTGGCTTAGGTGTATCTACTATTCTCCTTCTCCTTTGACGTTTGGAGTTATACAACGTTTGAAGCTCTTTTTCGGCCTTTCTTAAATTTTTAAACTGTGATGTTGTTTTCTTACCTCCCCTTCCATTCTTAATTTGCTTCGGTTATTAACATGTAGTTAGTTCACTTTCTGGGTATACTTAGTTTAATGATACCCCAAATATTAAATCAGGCGCATTACTCACCATTCTTTCCTCTGCTTGATTTATTTTGCTTTAAAGTTACAAAATATTCATGTCAGGAGAGCTTTTTCTTATTCTGAATATATGTAGTTTTTAGTATTAACATTTTTTAGATAACTATCTTTAAGGCTTCAAATAACTACATTATTGCCCATTTTTCTTTCCTCCCGTTTCCAAGTTATCTGAGGATTTTAGCATCTGTTGTATTATTTTTTGGTTCGACTTTATCTAATAATCTGTTTTTTTAAATTACAACATATATTATTTAGTAATCCTTCAAATATTAAATCCGATACAATATATTACGTTTTTCTTTTCTCGTACTTTCCTTTCTTTGACTTATTTTACTTTAAAATTAGAAAATATTCATGTTAGGAAAGCATTTTCTTTTTGTTCTGAATTTATGTGCAGCTTTTGGTTAAGTTTTTTTGCTGATGATCTTTAAGGCTTAAAATAACTACATTATTGCCCATTTTTCTTTCCTCCCCTTTCCCAATTTTTCCTGAGGATTTTATCATTTGTTATATTATCTTTGGTTCGGCTTTATCAAACAATCTTAAAGTTTATGAAATTAACATTCTGTTCTTCTGATTCTAAATTATAGTATATGTTATTTAATTATCCTTCAAATATTAAATTAGGTATATTATATTACGTTTTTATGTGATCTTTGATTTATTTTACTTTAAAATTACAAAATATTCATGTTAGGAAAGCATTTTCTTTTGTTCTGAATTTATGTGCAGCTTTTGGTTAAGTTTTTTTTGCTAATGGTCTTTAAGGCCTAAAATAACTACATTATTGCCCATTTTTCTTTCCTCCCATTTCCCAATTTTATTTGAGGATTTTATCATTTGTTATATTATTTTTTAGTTCAACTTTATGTAATAATTTTAAACCTTATGAAATTAGCATTATACCTCCTCCCACTGTTTTTAAGTTATAATATATGTTATTTAATAATCCTTCAAATATTAAATTAGGTACATAACATTACGTTTTTCTCTTCTCTTACTTTCCTTTCTTTGGTTTATTTTACTTTAAAACTACAAAATATTCATGTTAAGGAAGCATTTTCTTTTTATTCTTAATTTATGTACAGCTTCTGGTTAAGTTTTTTTGCTAATGATCTTTAAGGCTTGAAATAACTACATTGTTGCCCATTTTTCTTTCCTCCCATTTCCCAATTTTATCTGGAGATTTTATCATTTGTTATATTATTTTTTGGTTCGACTTTATCTAATAATTTTAAAGTTTGTGAAATTAGCATTATACCTCCTCATGTTTTTAAATTATAATATGTTATTTAATAAACCTTCAAATATTAAATCAAGCACATTATAGTAGGTTTTTCTTTTCTTGTAGTTTCTTTTCTTTGATTTATTTTACTTTAACGTTACAAAATATTCATGTCAGGAGAGCCTCTTCTTATTCTGAATATATGTAGTTTTTAGTATTCACATTTTTTGGATAATTATCTTAAAGGTTTCAAATGACTACATTATTGCCCATTTTTCTTTCCTCCCGTTTCCCAAGCTATCTGAAGATTTTAGGATTTGTTGTATTATTTTTTGGTTCGACTTTATCTAATAATCTTACAATTTATGAAGTTAGCATTACACCTCTTCTTTCTGTTTTTTTTTTTTGGCGTCAACCGTATGGTTATTTGCCGTTTATTATTTTAAGCTGTGCTTATTCATATTTGTCATATGTTATCCAGTAGGCTAATTTTATTTAAAAAGGTGGTAATAATTCTTATTCTATTCTTGTTGGCCTTAGGTCAGTCTTCAGTTCGTTCGTCAAGTTTAAGCCCTGCCTCATGTTTAGGAGCGCTGGAGCGCTGGACATGTCTCGAATATGTGTGGTACAGTAAGACTAGAAGCAGGAGTGCAGTATCTGCAGATTGGTGGATTCTCTCGTTTCAGTATATACTCATGAGTAGCTGCAGTGTGACCTATTCTTAATCTGGTAAGGATGACACTATCCCTTCTTGTAATGTTAGGGTACGATTTTCTATCCCTGGGGGTCGGAATGTGTATTTTTAGTAGCCTATTTTGCGATGACCATTCTTCTGCCCATTTATCCCAAATCTTGATTTTTAATTCAGTCTCGTTTACATCAGTTATGCGACTTATTTGTAATTCTTGCAATCCTTCTTTGATCCGATTTCTCAGTGGCTTGTTGTGATTTCTTTGCGGGGTTGTTTGATCATTAAGTATTATTTGGTTGTTAAAATGGTTAGGGTTGTTTACTTTGATGGCGTACTTTAATAGTTGCCATACTCGTCTTTTCTCTAGTGGCAACACCCCAGACTCCACCTGTAGACTGCTGGTAGGGCTGGTTGGGAAAGCACCTATGGCATGTCTGATACAGAGGTTTTGTACAACGTCTAGCGGTCGTAGATTAGATTTTGATGCTGATCCGTAGGCCACTGCTCCATAATCAATGATGGACAGGATTAAAGACTTGTAGAGTCGTAAAAGTACTTCCCTGTCGGCTCCCCATTTTACACTAGAGAGACATTTTATCATATTTAGGTGTTTCCGTGCTTTTGTCACAGTAGCTTGTATGTGCGGCTTCCATGTTAACATGGGGTCAAACACCACCCCTAAGAATTTGTACTTTTCCACGCATTGAATCCTGTTCTGTTTCATAAATAGGTTTGGCTGATAGTGCGGTGTCCTTCCCCTGCAAAAGTGCATGCACACAGTTTTAGGTGTTGAAACACGGAAGCCCACAGATTCTGCTTCTTGTAATATGGTGTTAATGCCGTGTTGCATTTTTGCATTATGCGATACCGAGTTTTTCGATGTTGTAAATATTACAATGTCATCCACATAAACGCACCTTCCTATTGACGTATCTAGCCCTTTTGTTATATTGTTCACAGTTATTACAAACAAGGTAACGCTTAGTGGGGAGCCTTGTGGGATCCCGTTCTCTAGTGAATGGATTGGAGACATGCTGTTCCCTACTTTTTCTTGGCACTTTCTGTTAGGAAAGATTCAATAAAATACGCCATCTTTCCCCTAATGCCTCCACACCAGGTCGTATGCCTTCTCCAAATCAAAAAACACGGCGGTAGTGTGGTGATACGTTGCAAATCCTTCTTGTACAACGTTTGCAAGGTGAAGTATGTTGTCGTTTGTAGAGTACGATTTGCGGAATCCCGATTGAAATTTATTTAAGAGATTGTGGGTTTCTAAATGCTCTATTAGTCTATTGTTAACCATTTTTTCAAATAACTTTCCTATGCAGCTAAGCAAAGAAATAGGTCTGTGGCTGCTCGCTTCTAATTGGTTCTTTCCCGTCTTTGGAATGGGAATGATTAGCGAGGTTTTCCAGTTGCTCGGGAACAGTCCTTCTGACCAAATTCTGTTGAATAGGTAGAGTACATTTTCCAGTCCTAGCAACGGTAGATTCTTAATCATTGAGTATGGTATGTTATCTACTCCTGGGGATGTTTCTTTTACCTTCCTAAGGGATTGCTGTAATTCGGCCATTGTCCAAGGTTTGTTGTAGGAGCTTTCCCTGTTTTCTCTATAATCAATGGCTTTCTCCTTGTTCTGTTTTAGTCCTTTGAACTCTTGGCTATAGTTTTCGGAAGAGCTAGTAGCTTCATAGTGTATGGCCAGTTTTTCTGCTACTTGGGAGGGTTCCGTAATTAATGCTCCCTGTTCTTCCAGTTTTATTGTGTTTCTCTGAGGATGTTTTCCGGCTATGGCTTTAATTTTGTTCCATATTTCCGCACTGGGTAAATTGGATGATATTTCTGAAACGTACTTTTTCCAAGATTGTTTTTTGACTCGAGAATTACTTTGCGGGCTACAGCTCGCAGTTTTTTTAAAAGTTATCAAGTTTTCGGTTGTTGGAAACTTGGAAAAAGTTTGCAACGCCCTTTTCCTGTTCGTAATTGCGTTTGATATATTTGTATTCCACCATGGGACAGGTGGTTTTTCATATACCTGCGTGTTTTTGGAATAGATTGCTCTGCGGCTTTTATTACATTATTTGTCAGTGTACGTGTTATTAATTCCACAGATTCATTTCTGTTAATATTTGAAATAAGTGATTTAAACTTATTCCAGTTTGCGTTCGCCATTTACCAGACAAGCAATATTCGGTTTTTGCTTTCTCTGCAGATATGAGTATCGGAAAGTGATCGCTTCCATGCAGATCTGCGATTGGGTCCCAAGAATAACTCGTAGCCAGTTGTGGGGAGGATATGGTGAGGTCTATCGCAGAGAACGAGTTTGTCCGAGAGTTGAAGTGTGTATAATTTCCATTGTTTAATAAAGCCATCTTGCCTCCATCAAGGAGTTGTTCAATCTTCTTACCTCTGATGTCTCTTTTTGATGATCCCCATAACTGGCTATGTGCATTAAAATCGCCCATTAGCATTAGTGGTGTAGGAAGTTGAGAAATTAATTCGTCTAGGTCGGATGTTGTCCAGTTGTCTTCTGGCAAGTAGACGTTACACAACGTTTTTGTAACAGGATACTGTATTACTACTGCGACTGCTTGTATATTTGTGTTTACTTTTACTTCCCGAAATAAACTATCATTTTAATTAAAATGGCTACTCCCCCTTTTGCTCTGTTTACACTTTGTATGTCCTGTCTGATGCAGTTGTAATTTCGTATTTGAAATATGTCATTGGGTTTAAAATGTGTTTCTTGCAGATTTATAGCAATGGGCTTGTATTCTCCAATTAAAATTTGTAACTCCTCTAAGCTCTTAATACAACCATTACAGTTCCATTGTATTAAATTGGCCATGTTGATAGTATTTTTGTAGAATTAGTTCGTATTAATTTGATGGAGAATATGGTTAAGCAGTCGGAATGTATATATTAAATAACGGATTATTACGGTAGAATAAAATTTAAAATATAAAGTGTATAAATAAAATATCTATAAAATAAAATATCTGTGAGTAAATAAATAAATATACACGGCACAGTATACAATCATAGACAAACAACATAAATGACTAGAGATATATCACAGTTTTACTTTGGGGACTTTCTGGGTTTCCCCTTTGGCCACCCTTTCTTTTGCTTTCTTGTGTTAGGGTCCAAAAAAGCGTTATCGAGACTACCTTCCTCTTCGCTAGAAATTCGCGGGGAGTCAGTTGGTAGCCTCTTTTTGAATTATTGTCGGTGTCCATGTCGGATATATTGATTGCTGCGGCTGTTCACTGCAGCTTGTAGTTCTTACATTTTTTGATGTTTCAATGCCTACGGTGCTACGAGTTTCTCGTTGAGGTTGTTTGTTTGTGTTTATGTGAGTTGTTGCTCTTGGCGTTTCATAATCTTTTTCGCTCTGTGTCAGTTCCTCCGCTGTGGCGCTGTAGAACCAGTTTTTGTATTGTAATTTCTGACAAAACTTCTTTTACCGTGCTCCTCACTATATCTTTTATTATAGGTACCATTTCGGTGATAATTTCCTTCGTTATAGATGCTGACGAAGCAGGTGTTACAACAGATGAGTAGGTCCTGTTTGAAACTACGGGTGATAGTTTAGCAAGAGCTTTTGCCTCAGAGTACGGGATCTTTTCGTTGTCTTTAATTCTTGAATTATTTGCTCTTGTTTGTACACTGGGCAAGCTTTCGATCTTGATGAATGCGATCCGTTACAATTGACGCAGCTTAACTTGCTGCACGCTGTATCTTCATGGGGAGCTTCTCCACAGTCACAGATTTTTTCACTCTTACAAAAGTTAGCAGTGTGGCCAAACCTCAGACATCGAAAACACCTCATGGGGTTAGGGATGTACGGTTTAACAATCAACGGGTGAATCCCTCCTTTAATTGATCTCGGTACGTTAAGGCAATTAAAAGTTAAAATGTAACTGGCCGTATTAATAGACATTCCATCTTTATTAATAGTTATATTTTTTACGCCAATTACCTTTTCTTCAGCTAAACCCTCCAGTATTTCTTCTTCAGTACAATTCGAGAAGTCACGACAGTATACTACGCCTTTAGACGTATTCAAATGAGAGTGTGGTTGTACCACCACTTCTGTGTCACATAGACGAGACAATGTTAGCAACTTTTTAGACTGCAGGTTACTCACAGTTTCAATTTCCTTCTGTTTTTAAATTATAATATATGTTATTTAGTAATCCTTCAAATCCTTTCAAATAACTACATTATTGCCCATTTTTCTTTCCTCCCGTTTCCCAAGTTGTCTAAGGAATTTATCATTTGTTGTGTCATTTTTTGGTTCGAATTTATCTAATAATCTTGCAATTTATGAAGTTGCATTACACCTCCTCCTTCAGTTTTTAAATTATAAAGTATGTTATTTAGTAATTCTTCAAATATTAAATCCGGTACATTATATTACGTTTTTCTTTTGTCGTACTTTTCTTTCTTTGATTTATTTTACTTTAAAATTAAAAATATTCTTGTTAGGAAAGCATTTTCTTTTTGTTCTGAATTTATGTGCAGCTTTTGGTTAAGTTTTTTTTGCTGATGATCTTTAAGGCTTAAAATAACTACATTATTGTCCATTTTTCTTTTCTCCCGTTTCCCTATTTTGTCTGAGGAGTTCATCATTTGTTATATTATTTTCTGGTTCGACTTTATCAAATAATCTTACAGTTTATGAAATTAACATTCGATTCTTCTGATTTTAAATTATAGTATATGTTATTTGAGTATCCTTCAAATATTAAATTATGTATATTATATTACGTTTTTCTGTGATCTTTAAGGCCTAAAATAACTACATTATTGCCCATTTTTCTTTCCTTCCGTTTTCCAATTTTATTTGAGGATTTTATCATTTGTTATAGTATTTTTTAGTTCGACTATATCTAATAATTTTAAAGCTTATGAAATTAGCATTATACCTCCTCCTTCTGTTTTTAAGTTATAATGTATGTTATTTAATAATCCTTCCAATATTAAATTAGGTACATTACATTACGTTTTTCTCTTCTTGTGCTTTCCTTTCTTTTGTTTATTTTACTTTGAAATTACAAAATATTCATGTTAAGGAAGCATTTTCTTTTTATTCTTATTTTATACAGCTTTTGGTTAAGTTTTTTTGCTAATGATCTTTAAGGCTTGAAATATCTACATTGTTGCCCATTTTTCTTTCCTCCCGTTTCCCAATTTTATCTGGAGATTTTATCATTTGTTATATTATTCTTTGGTTCGACTTTATCTAATAATTTTAAAGTGAAATTAACATTCGATTCTTCTGATTTTAGATTATAGTATATGTTATTTAAGTATCCTTCAAATATTAAATTAGGTATATTATATTACGTTTTTCTGTGGTCTTTGATTTATTTTACTTTAAAATTACAAAATATTCATGTTAGGAAAGCATTTTCTTTTAGTTCTGAATTTATGTGCAGCTTTTGATTAAGTTTTTTTGCTAATGATCTTTAAGGCCTAAAATAACTACATTATTGCCCATTTTTCTTTCCTCCCGTTTCCCAATTTTATTTGAGGATTTTATCATTTGTTATATTATTTTTTAGTTCGACTTTATCTAATAATTTTAAAGTGAAATTAACATTCGATTCTTCTGATTTTAGATTATAGTATATGTTATTTAAGTATCCTTCAAATATTAAATTAGGTATATCATATTACGTTTTTCTGTGGTCTTTGATTTATTTTACTTTAAAATTACAAAATATTCATGTTAGGAAAGCATTCTCTTTTAGTTCTGAATTTATGTGCAGCTTTTGATTAAGTTTTTTTGCTAATGATCTTTAAGGCCTAAAATAACTACATTATTGCCCATTTTTCTTTACTCCCGTTTCCCAATTTTATTTGAGGATTTTATCATTTGTTATATTATTTTTTAGTTCGACTTTATCTAATAATTTTAAAGCTTATGAAATTATCATTATACTTCCTCTTTCTGTTTTTAAGTTATAATATATGTTATTTAATAATCCTTCAAATACTAAATTACGTTTTTTTTCTTCTCGTGCTTCCCTTTCTTTGGTTTATTTTACTTTAAAATTACAAAATATTCATGTTAAGGGAGCATTTTCTTTTTATTCTTAATTTATGTACAGCTTTTGGTTAGGTTTTTTGCTAATGATCTTTAAGGCTTGAAATAACTACATTGTTGCCCATTTTTCTTTCCTCCCGTTTCCCAATTTTATCTGGAGATTTTATCATTTGTTATATTATTCTTTAGTTCGACTTCATCTAATAATTTTAAAGTTTGTGAAATTAGCACTATACCTCCTCCTTCTGTTTTTAAATTATAGTATGTTATTTAATAAAGCTTCAAATATTAAATCAGGCACATTATAGTAGATTTTTCTTTTCTCGTACTTTCCTTTCTTTGATTTATTTTACTTTAAAATTACAAAATATTCGTGTTAGGAAAGGATTTTCGTTTTATTCTGAATTTATGTACAGCTTTTGCTTTTTTTTTTGGTAATGATCTTCAAGGCTTAAAATAATTACATTATTGCCCATTTCTCTTTCCTCCCTTTTCCCAAATTTATCAGGGGATTTTAGCAATTGTTGTATTATTTTTTGGTTCGACTTTATCTAATAATCTAGTTTATGAAATTAGCATTATTCCTCCTCCTTCTGTTTTTAAGTTATGTGATATTTAATAATCCTTCAAATATTAAATCAGGTACATTATAGTAGGTTTTTCTTTTCTCGTACTTTCCTTTCTTTAATTTATTTTACTTTAAAATTACAAAATATTCGTGTTAGGAAAGCATTTTCATTTTATTCTGAATTTATGTACAGCTTTTGCTTTTTTTTTGGTAATGATCTTCAAGGCTTAAAATAATTACATTATTGCCCATTTCTCTTTCCTCCCTGTTCCCAAATTTATAATGGGATTTTAGCAATTGTATTATTTTTGATTCTACTTTATCTAATAATCTTAAAATTTTGTAAAATTAGCATGCCAGTCATCCTCCTTCTATTTTATAATACGCTTAATTCAACAATCCTCCAGGTATTAAATCAGGCAATTTATATTTTTTTTTTCTTTCTTCATGCTTTCCTTTGTTTGATTCGTTTTGCTTAAAAATTTAAAAATTGCTATGTTGGGAAAACATTTTCTTCTTATTCTGAATTTACCTCGTTTTTAGTATTTATGTAAGTTTCTTTGTTAATGATCTTTAAGGTTTAAAATAAATATATTGTTCTACATTCTCCCGTTTCCAAAATTAATTTGGGGATTTTAGAATTTGTTGCATCATTTTTTGGTTCGACTTTATCTAATAATCTTAAGATTTATGAAATTAGCATGTTACATTACAACACCATCATTTACTCTTCTCGTTCCTAATTCCACTTGATACTATACTTTATTTCTTTGATTTAATTACTGCTCTAATTATAAACCTTTTTTGCTGCTTCGCTATTCGAAATTTATTCAATTCACTTAATATTAATAAACTGGTTTAATGACTCAGTTAGTAATAAATTAGAAAAGTCGCTTTAATACTCAACATTTGGGAAATTGCGTTTAATATTTTAAAATTGTACAATTTAGCTGTGTTCGCGATATAATTTAGACATATATTTTAATGTAATTAGACGTAATTGAATCTATTTGTATATTATTTTCTTTCAAATTCGATTAAATAAGTAATTAATGTCAATTCTAATACATTTTAACTGTTATTTTCAATAAAATCGCAACTTGCCAAATTCCAATTTAATTAGAGAATATAATTCTGAAATATATTTATTTAAATAATATTCAAAACGTAAGTTGCGGTTAAGTTGCCATTAAATAAAAAAAAATTACTAAATGCGAATTTATGAACAGAAAAGAACATAGATACCGACATGCTACAAAACGACCAAATGCACTACCTGACTGTGTTAGTACTAGTTGTTAGGGTTATAGGGTATTAGAAGCTTAATGCACCTATTTTGTTGGGATAACAATCAAAGGTATTTCCTCGATTAGGATCAAAGTATAGCTAAACACATAATATATCAGTTACGTTAGTGAAACAGCCAAATTACCTCGACAAGTAAAACTAAATCTTATCGTTTTAACGCGTTGTTCACTGTTAGGTGCTTAACGTGCCCTAAAATTGTATGTCTACACCTATTTTGTGCACTATGGTGCAAATAATAAGCGTTATAGTTGTGTAATGTTTTTCATCATTTGGAAACCTGGAAGCTTAAAAACTGTATTTACTAATTCTCTTGTAAATTCGTGCAAATGCGTTAGCTCTATTATGGGCGTTGAGAAAACGGAAAGCCATTGCCTCGATAGTTAAGAACCAAATGCTGTGGTTTGGGGACGTTGATTATTATAGAAACCCAAATTTATTTGCAAATATCGTCTACACGGTTTTTCTGGATTAACAAGAAAGACAATTTCTAGCTTTAGGGCGTTGAATATTATTTGGGCCAAAATGTGCCCAAACAGCCAAACACTTTGCCTCGATGGACAAGAACTAAATCGTGAAGTTTTAGAACGTTGCTTTTTATGTGGACACGATAACGCCCAAAATTTTGATTTAGCATCTATTTGGTAGGGTAACGGCCAAATACAGCGCCTTTTATTGTAGCAGCTTTGAGCTTAAGGAGCCCGCGTGCGAATAAGATATAATAAGGCAATGCTCGATTTTTAATAGGCTAACTAGGCCTGTAGAATTATTTGCTAACAGTCTTAGTTGATATAAAAATACCTACTTACACTAGAATATATTCCCTTAATCGATCACAGACACAAACCATTAACATACCCGGTTTAACTTCAAAAAGGGTGACTGTTATTTATGGATTAATATTTGAAAAACACATTACAAATAGCACCCGAAAGAAGAAACAAATTAGTGTTGGCTAATTCAAAAGAAAATGTACACGCAAGAAATATTTTTAAGACAAACTGTTTCCAATGAAGGTATTTAATCAACCAAAAATCGATCTGACTCGATTGACACTCTAACGGTAACTCCCTTCCCCTCCGATTTCAAAACCAAAAACATTTCTTTACTCCCACAATCAACACCCGTCTTTCAAAAGTAAATTAATTTACGTTTCATATTAATTATTGCACATCTTAATTTTAAAAATATGCATTCGTCCGTAACAAGCGCTATATTTTGGTCTCAAGTTTCAACGTACTAAACAAAGATCCCTTTGGATTTGCGCTATATTCAGCCGCAATTAATCATTAAATCAATGACATTTTTACATCAAGAGCGTGCATAAGAAATTCCAATGATTAGTTACTCAGTAAAGCAGTTTTTAAAAGTACACTGGCCCGTTAAACCCCAACATGTATTTTTCAACCCTAGCCAAATATCAGTTACATACATTCTCACATTTCTTATAGAAAAATATATAAATAACATATTTCGAAACCATTAGCAAATTACGACGTATGATCAAGATATTAAAAATTCACTAATTATCTTTTCTATCGCGGTAACAATGGCGATTTCACAAACGTTAATCACAACAATAAAATATTTGCGGTCTTCTACCTACAATATATATATATATATATATATATATATATATATATATATATATATATATATAACAGGGTTATTATAAGTTTTTGTTATGAACGAATAAGTTCAAAGGTAAATATGTAATTAAAAATTATTATTAATTTTATTAAATGCATAAATAAAAGTTGACCTCAGTAGATTTGAACCTACACCTGTACTTTAGAGTACGCGCTAACCAACTGCGCCATCAAGTCAAAATCGATGTAAGTTTTGTCTTTATGTATGTAGAACAAAACTTACATCGATTGGGGCTTGAACCTTCATGGTGCAGTTGGTTAGCGCGGTACTCTAGCAAAGTACAGGTCGTAGGTTCAAATCCTACTGGAGGTAAACTTTTTATTTATGTATTTCATAAAATTAATAATAATTTTTAATTATATATACAGGATCTCCGCGAGTGCGACAACGGAGAATATCTCCTTACGCAATAGAAAAAAAGTTTAAATATAAAAATTTTTCATTAATCAAATCCGCATTTAAAGGAAATATTTTTGTTTATACAGGATGTCTCATATAAACTGGAGATCATGCAACTTCATTTCTTTAAATAGGGCACGCTGTATTTTATTACATTTTCTGATTTTTCTATAAATTCTGAATCGGTTTTATTAAAGTCTATTATCACCTAAATTTTTTTTTGTTTTTGAGATATTTAATGTTTTTTAAAAATCACGATTTTCACGTGTCATTAACAAATGGCATACTTTTTTATTTGATATCATTAAAGGAAAATATTTCTCAGGTTACTAGTGCATTGGCCCACTTACTTTGTGTTCTTATAAAAATTTGAAAATATTATACAAGGTGTTGCCAAAACTATTCACAAGATCATAATCTTCAAAACACAAAATCTCAATTTTTTTAAATAGAATGACATGTTTTTTACGGAAAAATGTTGATTAAGTAATAAGTTTTCATCGTTATTGAGTTATTTTAGTTCTTCAAATCTATTTTTGAAATAATTTCAATCATTTGTCATGGAAACATTAATAAACAAATGTTGTTTGACACTGATAGTTTAAAAATTCAATTGAAACAATATTGAAAAACGTGAAAAATAATTTTATTGGCGTAAAACTTCGTTCAGAATTTATAGAAAAATCAGAAAATATAATAAAATATAGGGTGTCTTATCTAAAAAAAATAAAGTTGCGTGCTCTCCAGTTCATATGAGACACCCTGTGTAAACGAAAATATTTTCTTTAAATGTGGATTTGATTACTGAAACTTTTTTTTTATCCTATGTGTAAGGATATATCCTTCGTTGTCGCACTTCGGACACCCTGATTATATATATATATATATATATATATATATATATATATATATATATATATATATATATATATATATATATATATATACAGGGTGACAATTTTTAACTAAGCTTCTATGGGTAACTTTGTTATTATAACAGCTACAGCGTCGGTTAAATTAGCAATATTGGGCAGAATTTCAAGATTTTGACCAGTGTTGCCAACTTTCGTAGTTATAAAGAAAAAATTGCCGAATGAGCCGAATTTTCAAACTGAAATATCTTTGAAACCGTTGCAAATAAAGCTAAAATACAAGAGAAGTAGTTGATAGATATTTTTACGAACTTTAAGATAAGCCTATATTTAAATTTATTTTTCATTTCATTTTTGAGATATAACATAAAGCTACTTTTTTTTAGTGGAAGGTATAGTTTATTTTAGTCCTATTAAATAGCACATTTTTTACTGATTTCAAAAATGTATAGTTTACCTTATTTATAACAAGTCGTTTTCTTGTAATTTAATAAAAACTGTCAAGTTAAAATCGAGTATCAGTTTTAAAAAATAGAGTGCCTTGAAATGAAATAAAACAAAAGAAATCTATAACACAATAATCGTCACTTGTGAAAAACTTACGAGTACGAACTTTATTAATGCTGATGTTTATAAAATGTCAACCAATCATAAATATTTATAAACAAAAGAAATACTTATGTACTACATTACAACTAAATAACAACAAGATTTCAAAATGGCCACCATGGTTTTCAACACATATACGACATCTTTGTAATATATTATTTTGCACTTTTAACAAGGTATTAGATCTAATTGCTGCAATAGCTGTTCTTATTTTATCTTTTAGATCTTCGACATTATGTGGTTTAGTTTTATAAACGTTGTCTTTAACTGTTTCCCACAAAAAGAAACCGAGAGGTATTAAATCTGGAGATCTAGGAGGCCATGGAATAGTACCACGAGCACCAATCCAGTTATTAAATCTTTCTGTTAAAAGTTTAAAACAACAGTTGCATTGTGAGCAGGAGCTCCATCTTGTTGAAAATAACGAAAAGCGCGTATTAAATTTAATGGAACTTTGTCCATCATAATTTCAAATTCATTTGTTAAAAACATTAAGTAGCGTTCAGCATTTAAATCTTGTTCAAAAAATATGGATCAATGATTTTAGTACCTACAATACCGCGCCATTGAGAAAACTTGTTGATCTCGTTTCTCTACAGTTAAATGAGGATTTTGTTGAGCCCAGTAAATGTGATTGTTTCTAATAAATAAACCATTCATTGTTTCTTCGATGGTCTTCAATAAACCAGGTAGTATAATTTAATCGTCTTTCAAAACCTGCAGGATACAATGTATTTCCAACGTGGTGACGGTAAGCTTTGAAGTTATTTTGTTTCAAAATTATGCGTGCTTCTTCTCTTGACGTATTACATTCGAGTCCAATTTCCCGTACAGATGCAGTCGGTTTGACATTATTATAAGCCAGAACATTTACTTAGGTTTCTTCATTAATTTTTTTTTTGCATCTTTTGGTTCTTTGAAAGACCCGTATTGCTTTAAATTAGTTTCCAGTTTACGAAATAATCTTTTAGCAGGCTTCCTTCTTTCCATGTACCTCTGTAAATACATTTCCGACGCTGGATTTTCATCACGATTAGAAATATAATAGCAAAATAAGTCCGGTGCAGTTGTACTACCAGCCTCTCTAACGACCAAAATTGTGACTGATAATTAAAATCAGACTAGCGTTGACCGCTGATGATGATAGCGTAGCTATTGAAACGCGTTTGGTATTTTTTAATATTTTGTGGTGCGTGGGTATATTTTGTTTGTTACACACAGTTTTCAGTGTTCCAGATTTTTCATCTTAATGCATATTAATTCATATATATATATATATATATATATATATATATATATATATATATATATATATAGGGTGTCCGCGAAGTGCGACAACGGAGGATATCTCCTTACACAATAGGGATAGAAAAAAGTTCAGTAATCAAATCCACATTTAAAGAAAATATTTTCATTTATACAGGGTGTCTCATGAACTGGAGAGCATGCAACTTCATTTTTTTAAATAGGACAGCCTGTATTTTATTACATTTTCTCATTTTCTATAAATTCTGAATCGGTTTTATTAAGGTCTATTATCATCTAAAATTAATAGTTTTTGAGCAATTTAATCTTTTTTTAAAAAATCGTGGTTTTCACGTGTCGTTGACAAAGGGCATACTTTTTTTATTTGATATCCTTAGTTTTTAAAATCTATTTTTACTTTCTCGCATACGTAGTGTAGAGAAGGTATTGTAATCGTGAAAAACAACGACATCGTGATTTTGATGGTTCTGGACGTTTTCAAGGTCCCCGAATCCGAAAAAAGCATTTTGGGAAATATGTCTGTGTGTGTGTATGTGTGTCTGTATGTAAACACGATAGCGCTCGTACGCTTTAAGCTAGACAATTGGAATTCGGCATGGAAGCCTTATTTCAAAATCGTAGATCTCTCAAATTTGGGATAGATCCGGGGACCGGAAGTGACACTTTTCCTTAACACATTTGTGTCACGCTAATTTTATGGTACTTCCATCAAACATTAAAATACTGTTTTTAAACATATATTTCGATCATATGTTTGATCTTCTTCAGTGCAAATTACGATTTTTTAAAGGTTGCAATGTTGTTCCAATATATATTTTTTGACAATTATTATAGGAAAGTTAGTAAATTGTTTTTGTTTTTTGATTACACAGTGTAACAGACTATAAAAGGGTTAAAATTTTAGACATAGAAAAAAATGTTACTAAACGATTTTTTTTTAGTATTTAGTATTTTTATAGTATTTAAGTATGTAATAGTAAAACCGATTTAGACAAGTTACCTTTACATTATAATTACATTTAAAAAAATTTGTAGTAGGTGTAAAGTAATGTGTAACGCTTTTGACATTTATATTGTATCATTCATTAGTTTTTCGTAAAAAGTTAATGTGATTTTTTTGCTGTAATTTGCACTGAAGATCGGATCGAAATATATAGTTTAAAAATAGTGTTTTAATGTTTGAGGGAAGAACCATAGAATCAGCTTTATTATATAATTTAACGTCAATATATATATATATATATATATATATATATATATATATATATATATATATATATATATATATATGTCCCATTCGGGGTAATCTTTTTATATATTTAAACTTTTCAATTTCATATTAATAAAAGATCATGAATGCTAATTCATTAAATTGTCCATGGATTACTACTAAAAATTTGCTGATAGCAATCATTACTGAACAGTCAGTTACGTACTTGTGTGTGCAACATTAGCGATATGCGGGCCACGGGACAGTAGTACTCCGTAAATATTATCGTGTAAGTTAATACAATATCCTGTTGTTAACAAACTATATACATAATAAGCTTCTATGGAGTGGAATTCATAACCCCTGTAGCTCACTTGGTAGAGCACTCGTCTAATCAATGAGAGGACATGGGTTCGGATCCCATTCGGGGGAATCTTTTATGCATATATAATTTTCAATTGTATATATATATATATATATATATATATATATATATATATATATATATATATATATATATATATATAGCGTGTCCCACTTAAAACTCCCGGCGACTGAAAGAGATATTCGATTTCTGTAAAAGGAATTCACTATAATGAATAAATGTGTTTAGTTTTGAGTGACAACGGCCTTTCTCCTCATTGAGATGCAAATAAATTAATCAATCCCAGGAACTTTAAAAATGGATGAGTGTGAAAGGACACTTAATTCTAAGAATTTTTTATAACTTGAACATTTTTTGAAGAGTCAATAGTTTTCGAGATATTTTAATTTGAATATATTTTTTTAATGACAAATATAGTCACAACTTTTTTAAATCAAATTTTAAACCATATGCCCTTTAAGAAATGAAACAAATTTATGTAAACTCCCGGTTTGACCGGAAATTACATTATTGTTTTGTTCTCAATGGGTTCCCTGTACATTGTCAGAAAAAATGAAAGGAAACATTATTTTGAGCATCTTTTCAAGTGTAACCATACATCTACAATTAATAATAATAAAGTTAATAAAACAATTAGCTAGATAATTAATTTTTATTTTGCATAACCCAAACAAGTAAACAATTATTTAAAAAGGCAAACGGAAGAGTTCATCTAAAAGTAAGATTAAATGTTCAAAATTATTTCCACCGTTCTGAACACATATTATATCTCTTTAAGGGTTCAGTCCTACAAACTTTTAATAACGTATTTCTGTTAATCGCTTCCACGAAAGTATAAATTTTTTTATGAAGGTTACCCATAGTACTTTTCAAATAACTCCACAAAAAGAAGTGTAATGGAGTTAGATCATGTGACCGAGCTGGCCATCAAACAATACCATTAGTACCAATACCATCTTTCTGGAATTGTAAATAATTTTTAACAATTTCAGCATTATGCGGTGGCGCGCCACCTTGTTGAAACCAAATATTAGGTAACTCAATTGGAACATCATTTAATAAATGAGGCAAAACATTTTCTAAAAAGTCTAAATATCACTATCCTTTTGAAGTGGCATGAGGAAGACGCGGTCCGACTATGTACTCATTGACAATTCCGCACCAAACTCCAAAAATGTTTTGGTGTGAAACCTGCTTACGTCGCTCCAAATAATTCTATTTAACAGATTATCCTGCTTCTCTAACATAACAGTAAATTGTGATAAAAAATTTGTTAAACACCTGGTTTTAAGTGATAAACTAGACGTACTTTGTAAGGGAAATATTTATTTTGTTTTGACATTTTCTGGCCAAAAGATTTAGAAATGTTACATAATCTCTAGTTGCCGTAAAGAACTACGGGGATTATTATTGATCGTTTGTAGTACCAAAGCTATGTTTTCATCAGTTCTTACATTTCTCCTTCGTGTACGTTTTAGCTTTTTACTTAGAAAAGTTTTTGCCTTTTGGGGGTTGGTTTGGGTCTTCCTGGAAAACGCGCTCCGTAAATAGCTGTGGCCACTGCTGCATTTTTATGACATTCATCGTATATTATTCTCCTACTGTGCTTATCTGCATTAGTGTGAATGACCACTTTAATGGTCTAAAATAATAAACGAATTTAAAGCATCAGATTTAGTCGAATATAAAACATAATCTCACCACATACCTAATTGTTTTATAAACTTCATTATTATTAATTGTAGATGTATGGTTACATTTGAAACGATGCTCAAAATAATGTTTTCTTTCATTTTTTATCAAAATGGCTATTTTACTATCAAAAATATCTTAAAGGACCTATGGTTTAAAATTTGATTTAAAAAAGTTGTGACTATGTGTCATTAAAAAAAAATTATGTTTTGTGCTTACTTAATTTTCTACCTCTATTTACGAGAATTATTGGGGGTTTACGTGTTTAGGTGATTTACTTGTTTGCCTATGAATTTGTTGACAAGTTTTTTTGCTTGTTTTAGTTTTTTTGGGTAGTTTACTTTCTGTTTGAACGCTTACAGGGATTTGTTGGCTAGATACCTTCTTTTGTTGTTATTTGTCTGCGTAATTGCTGATAGGTTCACATGTTTTTGCGCTTGTGGGCGTGTTTGCATGTTTGTGGAAGTACGTGTTGTGGTGTTTATTTGTCCTCGTATGATTGTTGGCAACAACTTTTTCTGTTAGTTTTAGTTTTTTTTTTGCTTTTTTTACGTTATTTACGACGAAGGATGAAATCTGCGGTAACAAAGACTTTGACGATGACTAATGATGGCAATAGTCACGTTAAGAGTTACAATGAGAGCGACGCTGGCAGCCACGATAACAATGACGATGACAGCGATGAGGACAATGGTGGTATCAACAACGATAACAATAATAGAGAGAATGACGCACAATGAGCATGACACTGACTAGACAATCATAGACACACAGACGGTGACAGTAACAGTGATAGTGACAGTGTCAGTGACAATGACAGTGACCATGACGCTGACAATGACAATGACAATGACAATGACAGTGACAATGACAGTGACAATGACAGTGACAATAACAGTGACAATAACAGTGACAATGACAGTGACAATGACAGTGACAATGACAGTGACAATGACAGTGACAATGACAGTGACAATGACAGTGACAATGACAGTGACAATGACAGTGACAATGACAGTGACAATGACAATGACAGTGACAATGACAATGACAGTGACAATGACAGTGACAGTGACAGTGACAGTGACAGTGACAATGACAGTGACAATGACAGTGACAATGACGGTGACAATGACGGTGACAATGACGGTGACAATGACAGTGACAATGACAGTGACAATGACAGTGACAATGACAGTGACAATGACAGTGACAATTACAGTGACAATGACAGTGACAGTGACAGTGACAATGACAGTGACAATGACAGTGACAATGACAGTGACAATAACAGTGACAATGACAGTGACAATGACAATGACAGTGACAGTGACAGTGACAGTGACAGTGACAGTGACAGTGACAGTGACAGTGACAGTGACAGTGACAGTGACAGTGACAGTGACAGTGACAACGTCAGTTACAGTGACAGTGACAGCGACAGTGACAACGAGAACAACGGCGTAATATGATACGAATAAAATTTAACCTTGGAAGAGCTTGACTCAATTTAACCAATGCAAAAACCATTTAACCTTGACTTACTTTTTAGCACAAACAACAACCAGTCATTCTTCACATATCCACAACTGATTCTATGTTTAGATTTTCCTGCAAGTCAATTAACTTTAACTTTGAAAATTTATTTCTGAGAACTGTAATACCCCTGCAGATCAATAAACTTTTATCTTGAACATTGATTTCTAACAATTGTAATACACCTGCAGGCATTGAAAATGTATTTATAAGAATTGTAATATGATACCAGGTCAATTATCCTTGACCTTGATAATTGATCTCTAAGAATTGTAATATGACACCTTTACAACTATCACTTTATACTTTTTAGATATCTCGAGGTCAGATACACGGGTTTGCAATAGGTGCTTCCTGCAGATCAATAAACTTTGACCAAACACATAAAAACCACACCGATACATAGTCAATACAAGAACCATTTAACTTTGACCTACTCTTTAGCATAACAACGAGTCATTCTCCTTGTTCCCATGAGCTTTTTAGATTTCTATGAATTTGACCTTGAAGAGCTTGACTGAATTTAGGGAAGAAACATTTAACGTTGAGTGACTTTAGACAACAACCTGTTCATGTTTCCATGGACTGTTTAGATTTGTAAGGATTGTCCCTGCAGGTATATAAACTTTGACCTTGAAAGTTTCGTTTCTGCAGGCCAATAAAATCCATATCTAAGAATTGTAATAACTTTTATTCTAAGAATTAACACATGACCTTGACTCAATTCAGCCATAACGTCAATGAACTTTGATTCTAAGAATTGCTTAACGGCGTGACCTTCAAAATTTAAATTTCCCGCCAACGTACACAACCTTAAAAATTTTCAGGGTCAAAGTGAACCAGAATCCTCGCACATGACCTTGATATTCAATGGCCTTGAAAAATATCTAGGTCAAAGGGGGTCAGAATCCCCCTGCTACTTTTTGTTAAGTTAGACTTGCCATTCTATTTTTTAAAAACATTACTTGACAGTTGCCACCATCACAATCTACGCATTTTTCTCTTATTAAAAAAATTTCTATTACTCGCCGTAACATTTTCGAATGGCGTTAAATGAGTTTTTAAATTTTCCGGACACTATATTTTGAGGATCATTAAATGAAGTATACCCAAAAAGTTAGATAACCATATGTTAATAACAGACACAAATTAAGTAATATATAGGCACAAAAGAAAATAATTCCACATTTATCTAACCATAACTAACCGGTTCGTTAACTCGCTCACTTCCATCGTGTCCAAGTTACCTCAGATTTCTAGAGTTTCCAACTATGATTTATGGGCTACGCTATAGCTTAAAGTTAAAGCAATTTTTACATCACTCATCCCCTTGTTGCCCAACTAACTTTATGAGTTTCCCAAATATGACTCATCGTTGCTTTGCGCAGCACTTATTAGGTCAAAATTATATACCATTCTTGTCATTAAAGCACTTACCTTAAAAATCCTAATACGGCTAGACTAAACTAAGGTTAAAATTGAATATCATTTATAAGTCATAAGAGACGATTCCGTTTTCATTAGTTGGAATCATGAATTGCTCCATCTTGTGACAGCTTGCAACATTCCGCTCTGGTATAATTTAAAATCTATTAGCAACATCTTGTGGTATAACTTTTGTCCAGGATACTATTTTCATTGCACTCTTGTGAAATAGTTGAAAGTTACCAGACAAATTTCAACGCACCATCTTGTGCTATGATTAGTATCGATGCCTGTCATTGTTACTGTCATTTGCATTGTCACTGTTATGGTCACTGTTACTGTTACTGTCATTGTCGCTGTTACTGTCACAGTCATATGATACAAATAAAATTTAATCTTAAAGAGCGTGACTCAATTTAGACAATACAAGAACCATTTAGCTTTGACTCACTTTTTAGCATAGACAACAACCTGCTATTCTTCATGCTTCCATGAACTGATTCTATGTTTAGATTTCTAGGAATTGGAATATCCCGTGCAGGTGAAGAAACTATGACCTTGAAAATTGATTTCTACGAATTATAATACCCCCAGCAGGTGAATAAACGTTAACCTTGAAAATTAATTTCCAAGAATTGTAATATGCCAATAAATTTTGGCCTTGAAGAGCATGACTCAATTTAGCCAATACAAGAACCATTTAACCTTGACTTACTTTAGAGCATGAACAACAATGTCACTCTTGATGTTTCCACGAACTAATTCTATGTTTAGATTTCTAAGAATTGTAATTTCCTTGCAAGTCAATTAACTTTAACCTTGAAAATTGATTTCTGAGAACTGTAATACTGCTGCAGGTCAATAAACTTTGACCTTGGAAAATGTATTTGTAACAATTGTAATACTCCTGTAGGACAATAAACGATATTGAAATTTGATTTCTAAGAATTTTAATGTGATACCCTACAGGTCAATTAACCTTGACCTTGAAAATTGATTTCTAAGAATTGTAATATGACACCGTTATAACTATCATTTTATACTTTCTAGATATCTCGAGGTCACACACATGGGTTTGCAATAGGTGCAGTTCAATAAACTTTGACCAGATATATAAAACCACTCGATCTACTTTTTACCATAACAACCCGTCATTCTTCTTGTTGCCATGATCTTTTTAGATTTCTATGAATTTAACCTTCTTGACTCATTTAGCCAAGAACCATTTAACCTTGAATGACTCTTTAGACAACAACCTGTTCATGTTTCCACGAACTGTTTTCTGAGAATTCCCCCTGCAAGTGAATAGACTTTGAGCTGAAAAATTCTATTTCTAAGAATACCCCTGCAGGTCAATAAACTTTGACCTTGAAAATTGACTTCTAAGAACTGTAATAACTTTGATTCTAAGAATTACCACATGGCTATGACTCAATTCAGCCAAGAACGTCCATGAACTTTGATTCTAAGGATTGCTTGAACGGCGGGACCTTGAAAATTTAAATTTTTCGCCAACGCACACATGACCTTGAAAATTATCAAGGTCAAAGTGAGCCAGAATGTCAACACAAAAGCTTCACATTCAATGACCTTGAAAAGTATCTAGGTCAAAATGGACCAGAATCCCCTACAGAAAACTGTAAAAAACACTAATGTTGTGATAAAAACTTATCCGGATACAGTAGTTTTAAATTTTCCCTCTTCACTGACGGACCCTATATAAGATTATGCCCATTATATTACGGTTTTTCTCTCACCATGCTTTCCTTTGCTTGTTTTGTTTTGCTTTAGAATTACAAGCCTTTGCTTCTTATTCGGATTATATGTGTAGTTTTAGTAGTTGATTGTTTTTTTTTGTTTTGTTAATAATTTTAAGGCTAAAAATAAATATATTATCGGAAATCTCTTTCCTCCCGTTCCCCAAATTTATTTAGGATTTTGGACTTTGTTGTATTATATTGTAGTTCAACTGCATCTATTAATCTTAAAATTTATGAAGTTACTATTTTATGCCTTCTCCTGTTTTTAAATAATAATATACATCATTTAAAGATCCTCCAAACATTAAGTCGTTCAAAGTGTATTATGCTCTTTCTCTCCTCATGCTTTCCTTTGTTTGATTTGTTTTGCTTTCAAATTACTAAATATACATGTTACGAAAGCTTTTTCTTCTTATTCTGCATTTATACCGTTGTTAGTATTTAAGTAAGTTTCTTAATTAATGATCTTTAAGGCTTAACAGAAATATATTGTTGGAAATTTCTTTCCTCCTGTTCCCCAAATTTATTTGGGAATTTTAGACTTTGTTGTACTATAGTGTAGTTCGACTGTACCTATTAATCTTAATCTTATGCCTTCTTCTGTTTTTGAATAATAATATACATCATTTAAGGATCCTCCAAATATTAAGTCGTTCTTCTCTCCTCATGCTTTCCTTTGTTTGATTTGTTTTGTTTTCAAATTACTAAGTATACATGTTAGGAAAGCTTTTTCTTCTTATTTTGAATTTATGCCGTTGTTGGCAGTTAAGTAAGTTTCTTAATTAATGATCTTTAAGGCTTAACATAAATATATTATTGGAAATTTCTTTCCTCCCGTTCCCCTAATTTATTTGGGAATTTTAGACTTTGTTGTATTATATTGTAGTTCGACTTTATTAATCTTAAAATTTATAACGTTACTATGTTGTGCATCCGCCTGCTTTTAAATTATAGTATACCTCATTTAAAGGTCCTCCAAATATTAAATCGTTCACATTATATTATGTTTTTTTCTTTCCTCGTGCTTTCCTTTGTTTGATTTGTTTGGTTTTAAAATGTATGTTAGGAAAGCTTTTTCTTCTTATTCTGAATTTATGCCGCTTTTAGTATTTAAGAAAGCTTCTTTGTTAATGACCTTTGAGACTTAACATAAATATATTATTGTACATTCCTCTTTACTCCCGTTTCCAAAATTTATTTGGGAATTTTAGACTTTGTCGTAATGCATTGTAGTTCGACTTTATCTATTAATCTTAAAATTTATGGAGTTACTATGTTATGCCTCCTCCCGTTTTTAAATTACAATATACTTCATTTAAAAATCCTCCAAATATTAAATCGTTCACATTACATTATGTTTTTTCTCTTCTCATGCTTTCCTTTGTTATATTTGTTTTTTTTTTTAAATTACTAAGTATTCATGACAGGAAAGTTTTTTCTTTTTGTTCTGTATTTATGCCGTTTTTGGTATTTAAGTAAGTTTCTTAATTAATGATCTTTAAGGCTTAACATAAATATATTGTTTTAAATTTCCTTCCTCCCGTTCCCCAAATTTATTTGGGAATTTGGGCTTTGTTGTATTATACTGTAGTTTGACTGTATTCATTAATCTTAAAATTTATGAAGTTACTATTTTATGCCTTCTCCTGTTTTTAAATAATAATATACATCATTTAAAGATCCTCCAAATATTAAGTCGTTCAAGGTATATTATGTTTTTTCTCTCCTCATGCTAGCCTTTATTTGAATTGTTTTGTTTTCAAATTACTAAGTGTACATGTTAGGAAAGCTTTTTCTTCTTATTCTGAATTCATGCCGTTTTTAGTATTTAAGCAAGTTTCTTTAGTAATGATCTTTAAGGCTTAACTTAAATATATTATTGGAAATTTCTTTCCTCTCGTTCCCCAACTATATTTGGGAATTTTATACTTTGTTGTATTATATTGTAGTTCGACTTTATTAATATTAAAATTTATAAAGTTACTATTAGTAAGTTTCTTTGTTAATGATCATTGAGGCCTAACATAAATACATTATTGCACATTCCTCTTTCCTCCCGTTTCCAAAATTTATTTCGAAATTTTAGGCTTTGTCATAATACATTGGAGTTACTATGTTATGCCTCCTCGCGTTTTTAAATTATAATATACTGCATTTAAAGATCCTTCAAATATTAAATCGTTCACATTATATTATGTTTTTTCTTTCCTCGTGCTTTCCTTTGTTTGATTTGTTTGGTTTTAAAATGTATGTTAGGAAAGCTTTTTCTTCTTATTCTGAATTTATGTCGCTTTTAGTATTTAAATAAGTTTCTTTGTTAATGATGTTTGAGGCTTAACATAAATATATTATTGTACATTACTCTTTCCTCCCGTTTCCAAAATTTATTTGGGGATTGTAGACTTTGTCGTAATGCATTGTAGTTCGACTTTATCTATTAATCTTAAAATTTATGAAGTTACTGTGTTATGCTTCTTCCCGTTTTTAAATTATAATATACTTCATTTAGAGATCCTCCAAATATTAAATCGTTCACTTTATATTATATTTTTTCTTTCTTCGTGCTTTCCTATGTTTGATTTGTTTGTTTTCAAATTACTAAGTATACATGTTAGGAAACCTTTTCCTTCTTATTCTGAATTTATGCCGTTTTTAGTATTTAAGCAAGGTTCTTTAGTAATGATCTTTAAGTCTTAACATAAATGTAATTTTGGAAATTTCTTTCCTCCCGTTCCCCAAATTCTTTGGAAATTTTGAACTTTGTTGTATTATATTGTAGTTCGACTTTATTAATCTTAAAATTTGTAAAGTTACTATGTTGTGCATCCGCCTGCTTTTAAATTAAAGTATACCTTATTGAAAGGTCCTCCAATCGTTCACATTATATTATGTTTTTTCTTTCCTCGTGCTTTCCTTTGTTTGATTTGTTTGGTTTTAAAATTTATGTTAGAAAAGCTTTTTCTTCTTATTCTGAATTTATGTCGCTTTTAGTATTTAAGAAAGTTTCTTTGTTAATGATCTTTGAGGCTTAACGTAAATATATTATTGTACATTCCTTTCCTTCCGTTTCCAAAATTTATTTGGGAATTTTAGACTTTGTCGCAATACATTGTAGTTCCACTTTATCTATTAATCTTAAAATTTATGAAGTTACTATGTTATGCCTCCTCCCGTTTTTAAATTATAATATATTTCATTTAAAGGTCCTCGAAATATTGAATCATTCACATTATATTATGTTTTTTCTTTCCTCGTACTTTCCTATGTTTGATTTGTTTGGTTTTAAATTACTAAATATTCATGTTAGGAAAGTTTTTTCTTTTTATTCTGAATTTATGTTTTTTTTAGTATTTAATTATTCCGTATGTTTTACGGGGTATCTCGCTTATTTTTTAGGTTAGAACCTTGCGGTTTTCACGACACCGTGCTACTTTTTAATGAAACCAAATATGCACTAATCAAATTTGCTATAGCCATCTTAGTTTTTGTGCTACAGGGTGATTTAAGAAAAATTGTATTTTCAGTCATCCCCTGTAACTCTATAATTGCCAGACATTAAAAAAGTAAAAACTGATATTTGTAGATGTTTTTACATAGAATCCAGTGGCCATACTGAGATTTTCTTTAGAGGTCACAGTTTTTGAGATATTGACTTAATATACTTTTTTTTTAATGGGAACCCTATATGTTGTTTTAAAATCTTTTTTCCCTTGCCAAGAGCTTTTCAAAAATATAGCATAGTCTATATTTATTTTTTATAAATAACGTGACAAAATGATTTTTTTCCATAATTTACATTGATAAAAAACAAAATAATTAATTAATCACAAATATTGTTCAAATTGCAGACCATTATGTCTCCTACAAGTTTCACAATGTTTATAAATTCTTTTAATAGCATTTTCCAAAATAAATGATTGTCTTCGTAATTCTGCAAAAGCATTTTCCGTTGCAATTTTTAATTGTTGCATGTTGGCGTATTGCCTTGAATAAATTTTATTCTTTAAATACCCCCACAAAAAAGAATCCAATACATCTTCTAGGAAAACGTTCATTTAGCCAGTTCTGTATTATTCTAGCATTGTGGGCTGGAGTCCCATCCTGCTGGAAGAATATTTCGTTCAGTTGAGCCAGTGGAATATCTTCTAAAATGTTCATAGTTTTTTCTTGTAGAATTTGTAAGTATCCATTAGAGTTTAGGTTTTCTTCATAAATCTTGTAAACTATTTTTTGGTTAAAAATAAAGCAGGAGACATTAAATCCGAACCTGCCTTGACGCTCTCTAGGAACAATCACGTGGGTGTTTTCTTGACTCCAAAACCGCGAGTTGTGTCTGTTAAGAATTCCCGAACTTGTGAAATGTGCCTCGTCTGACCAAATTATTTTTTTTTCAAAATTATTGTCCTGAGTTTTCATATTTATAAACCAATTGCAGAACTCCAATTTACGTTCAGCATCACCAGGGTGCAGATGATGAACAAGTTTATACTTGTAGGGTTTGAATTTATGTTTTTTTAAAATCCTTTGCACTTTTGTTTTAGACACACCGGTCTCTTCATCTATTTTCCTGCACGAGGTTTCAGGAGTGGCTTGAACAACTGCTAAAACGTTGATCTCTGATTCCTCGTTCTCTTTGTTGTAAACTCGGGGTCGAGGTTTGTCAAAACATCCATGTTGGCAAAGATTAAATTTTAGTTTTTGAAATATTCTTCTGTCGGGTTGTCTTCTTTCGGGATATCTATATGACAAAATAGGTATATAAAATAAATACAGGGTGTCCCAACGATAGAGTAAAGTAAGTTTATGCTTAACTAGAATTATTTGTGTAAATATTGTATGGACCATGGGGTAGAGGTAAGAAGTGTGCATTTTTTTAAAATATTGGAAGTTATACAGGGTGTGCCAGAAAAGCAGGACGTCAAAAAGTATAATTTTTTTAAATAGAACACCCCATATTTGATTTTAGTTTTTAATTCTACGTGTCCATACAAACATATTTTGTCATACAAAAGATTGGCTGAAAGTTTTTAGTTCTTGAGATATTCGCGTTTAAAAATTATTATGGTCATTTTCGTGGGGTTGATGAATGGGCAATTGTTCCGTTATTTCACAATAAAAAAAATTGATATTTCGTGTGAAAAATGAGTGATATTATACTAACGTTTAGACCGAGTAGTATTTCTAATTTTCTCAACAGGGTGTTTGTTATAACCATTCAAATTTGAAAATTCTCAAATTAAAAAAAATCAGTTTTTTTTAATTGCACACCCTATATATTTTTATTTCATTTTATTCGGGATTAAAAATTTATCATTTTGTCAAATATATCCTATATCTATCATTGATAGTTTTCGAGTAATTTCGATTTTTTCACACCAGCTACTTTATTTTCGATAACATTGCATTGCATGGATCTTGGTAGCCATGGAAAATAATAATTGCGTTACTAAGATACAAAGGTTTCCTACTTGTCAAAATAAACACATATTAAATTTGTCGTTTTCGCATTTAACTTGTTATCAATTCTTGTATCAATTATGGATTATTCGACAAATGAATTAATTGATATGATATACGTGTTGGGCGAGGCTGAAAAAACCCTTTATTGGCACAACGAATCTACAAAATGAAATATCCTGAACGTCGAATACCTACTACTGTTGGCTTGGAAAATTTGATGGATAGATTTGATTCTAGCGGTAGTGTTAAATACTTCAAACGTAAAGTTGTTAATAAAAGGGCAGCTAATGAAGAAAAGAACTTGAAATATTATTAAATATTCAAGAAAATCCCCAAGTGAGTTCTAGAACATTAGCGACGATATGTGATACCTCCAAATCAAACGTGAATCGAACAACGCATATACCATCTATCATATTCAAGAATTGGAAGAGGATTTTGCAAGATGAATTGAATTCTGCAATATCATTAATCAACGGCTGCAATTAAATAACAACTTTTTGTGCTCCATAATGTTTTTCGATGAGGCGACGTTTAAAAGTAATGGGGCTGTAAATCGGCATAATATGCACTATTACGCCATTGATAATCCATTTTGGCTACGGGAAGTTCAAAACCAAAATCATTGGTCACTAAATGTGTGGTGTGGTATACTTAGTGACCAAATTATCGGTCCCTATTTTTTTGATGATCCATTAACGGGCCGCAGCTATTTGCATTTCTTACGTGAACAATTCCCTGTGTTACTTGAGGATATCAATTTAGAAGGACGACTAAATATGTGGTTGCAACAGGATGGTGCACCTCCACATTTTATCGGGACGTAAGGAATTCTTGAACCAGCAATACCCGGAGAAATGGATAGGACGTAATGGCTTTATATTATGGCCACCCAGGTCATGCGATTTAACTCCACTGGATTTTTCCTATGGGGATACATAAAAGATCGGGTGTATATTATTAAACCTACAACAAGGAGGACATGAAAAATAGAATTCGAAGCTTGTCGCACAGTGACCCCTCTTATGTTATCCGAAGTGAGACAGAACATGAGAAAAGGCTCAATATGTGTATTCAGCAAGAAGGCCGTCTATTTGAGCATTTACTAAGACGCAATGTTGAATAATTATTGAATTACTGTTTCTCATTAATAAAAACTGTTAATATTCTCGCTTAGGTGGTTTGTTTTATTTCGTCGCAATTGTTTTCCATGGCTACCACGATCCACAATAATGTTATAGTATCGTATGTAACGTAGCTAGTGAGAAAAATCGAAATTCCTCAAAAACTATCAAAGATAGATATAGGATATATTTGACAAAAATGATAGATTTTTTAATCCCGAATAAAATGAAATAAAAATATATAGGGTGTGCAATTAAAAAAAACTGATTTTTTAATTTGAGAATTTTCAAATTTGAATGGTTATAACAAACACCCTGTTGAGAAAATTAGAAATACTACTCGGTCTAAACGTTAGTATAATATCACTCATTTTTCACACGAAATATCAATTTTTTTTATTGTGAAATAACGGAACAATTGCCCATTCATCAACCCCACGAAAATGACCATAATAATCTTTAAACGCGAATATCTCATGAACTAAAACTTTCAGCCAATCTTTTGTATGACAAAATATGTTTGTATGGACACGTAGAATTAAAACTAAAATCAAATATGGGTGTTCTATTTAAAAAAATTATACTTTTTCACGTCCTGCTTTTCTGGCACACCCTGTATAACTTCCAATATTTAAAAAAATGCACACTTCTTACCTCTACCCCATGGTCCATACAATATTTACACAAATAATTCTAGTTAAGCATAAACTTACTTTACTCTATCGTTGGGACACCCTGTACAAATTCTAAGGTAAAGATTAACTGACCTGTTCAGATAGAGTTCTAAGGCCTGGTCTGCGTTTTCATTAGATAATATGAAGCAGGTATTCATATCATATTTCTCAAAGTTTTCAAATTTTTGGTTTCGAGCCATATTAAAAAATAATTAAACAACAACAACAACAACGAGAACAAGAACGATAACAATAAACAGAAACAACGAATAACAATAAATATCAGCACTAAATTTGGGAAAATGTAACCAGGAATAATTTGAGAGAAGCAGAAACTTCAAAAATCAAATACCTAAGTAATGTAGAACGTTAATTATTTTGTTTTTTGCGTTACCATGGTTACCCACGGCTATCCACTATTATCAATGTAAATTATAGAAAAAAATCATTTTGTCACGTTATTTATAAAAATAAATATGGACTATGCTATATTTTTGAAAATATCTTGGCAAAGGGAAAAAGATTTAAAAAAATATATAGGGTATCCCATAAAAAAAAGTAGGTTATGTCAATATCTCAAAAACTATAACATCTAAAGAAAATGTGAGTACGCCACTGGATTCTACGTAATAAAATCTACAAAATCAGTTTTTGCTTTTTTAATATGTCTGACAATATCAGAGTTACAGGGGATGGCTGAAAATGCAATTTTTCCAAAATCACCCTGTAGCACACAAACTAAGATGGATATAGCAAATATGATTAGTGCATCTTTGGTTTCATTAAAAAATAGCACGGTGTCGCGAAAACCGCAAGGTTCTAACCTAAAAAATAAGCGAGATACCCCGTAAAACATACGAAAATGGAACAATCGGTCCCTCCCGTTTCCCAAATTTATTTGGGAATTTTAGACTTTGTTGTATTATACTGTAGTTCGACTTTATCTATTAATCTTAAATTTTATGAAGTTACTATGTTATGCCTCCTCCCGTTTTTAAATTATAGTATACTTCATTTAAAGATCCTTCAAATATTAAATCGTTCACATTACATTATGTTTTTTCTCTCCTCATGCTTTCCTCCTTATTGTTCTGTATGTATGCGGTTTTTATTATTTAAGTAAGTTCGACTGTATCTATTAATCTTAAAATTTATGGAGTTACTATGTTATGCCTCCTCCTGTTTGTAAATTAATTTACTTAATTTAAAGATCCTCCAAATATTAAAACGTTCACATTATATTATGTTTCTTCTTTCCTCGTGTTTTCCTTTGTTAGATTTGTTTGGTTTTAAAATTTATGTTAGGAAAGCTTTTTCTTCTTATTCTGAATTTATGTAGTTTTTAGTATTTAAGTAAGTTTCTTTATTAACGTTCTTTAAGGCTTAAAAGAACATATTATTGTACACCTCCCGTTCGTCCTATTTTCCAAATTTATTTCAGGATTTTAAAATTTGTTTTTTTTGGTACAACTTTATATGTAATAAAGTGAAATTAGCACTTTTGCTTCATTTTTCTGTATTAAAATTACCATCATTTTCTCTTCTCGAATCTAATTCCACTTGATATTATACTTTATTTCTTTGATTTAATTTTTGATCTAATTACAAACCTTTTTTCCTACTTTGCTATTCGAAATTTATTCAGTTTAATTAATATTTAGCAAACTGGTTTAATGACTTAGTAATAAATTAGAAAAGTCGCTTTAATACTCACGTTTGAGAAATTTTAGTTTAATACTTTAAAAATGAGTAATGTAACTAAGTAATGTAACAATGTGGATATTTATTTGAATTTATTCAATTAAATTAGGTAATTTCAATTTTAACTAATTATTCACAATAAAATCGAATCTTGTCTAATTCAAGTGTAATTAGAGAATATAAATCTGAAATATATTTTTTTAATTAGTATTCAAAAAATTAAGTTGTGATTCATTCTATTAAATAAAAAAGCTCATAAATGCGATTTATGTATTGCTACATAATAATTAAGAGGCGATTTTATGAGCAGTTTGTCTAGAAAAGAACATAAAATTTACATATCTTAAAACATTGTTGATAAATTATAAGTCGTTAGAGTTTAAATTTACTTAGAAGAATTGAAATTTCAGGGATGGAAGAACATCATATGGGTACTCCTGGATTATACGCAAGCGGACGCTCAACTTCAAGCAGTTCTAGTCCAGGGGTCGCAGGTTCAAGCCCCGCTTTGCTTGTTGTACCTCAACCCATTAACGCAACTAAAATGGGTGGTATGCAAAATGGAGGACCTCAACCCAGAAAGTACCAATGCAAAATGTGTCCTCAAGTAAGTAATTTCCCCAATTTTTGTTTTTTAATAGAAATAGAACTTCCGTTTCCTGTCTAGAAAAAAAAAGAGGGTGCGAAATTAGTCTTTATTTTTTTTTAAGCTGAAACACGAGATATTTTTAAAATCTGCGTTTCCTCCACCCCCAAAATGTATATGTATAAGCGTTATGGGAAAATTTCCGATGAAGAATCACCCCCTAATACAAACTCAGGTACAATTCACTTTATTGTTATAGATACGACCCACACCTGTTCTAAATCAACCTTGAACTTTGATAGAAACGATTTTAATTTAATTCCACTCTCTAACATGTATTAAATTTTTTTTACTTTATATTTTCGGCGTCCACGTGAAGGAAGGAATTAATTTCAATTACAAGTTTTTCCCTCCTCTCACCCGCGCAAAAATATGTAACCTTGATTTTTAATACCAAAAATTCAATATCGTTTTGTAATTTATACGATATGTTCTTAAACTCGGTAGTAAATGGTTTGAATGTTACTTAAGAATGTTACTATAAATAGTTATGGTGCAATGCTTAAAAATATGAGTAGCTGCAGATTTGGTGTAAAATCTTTATTGTAGATAATTGCAACCATTTTGTTATTAGCCGACATTTTAAAATTTAAGATAAGACAAGTTCGTTACCAAGCAGTAAAATAATAGGTAGCTTCATAAAATATATACGATCAATGTGGTTTATTTATTGCGCGGAAGTAAACAATTTATTTTCTTGTTTCTGGTGATAAACTAGAGAGCCGTTAAAAACAATTAAAATATAAATTTTAATTATAAAATATAATTTAAACGTTAACAAGCTTTGGAACTAAATAATTTATTGTCAAAAATCTGCATATCTATAAATACACGATACCACGATTATATACGAATTTAAGAGCTGGCGCATCCGCAAAATGCTAATACTAAGTAGTCCCCCCATATGCAACATTTTATAAAGGTAATTAAAGTTCCGAAAGCCCGCCCCCAAAGGGTTAAATTTATAAAAATATTTCCACAAATGAAACCTTCCAAATGTGATTTTGAAAATTGGGGATCACATAATAAAATGATGTAATTTTATATTTATATTTTACATAAATCATAACGTTTCGATAACAATTATAGTTACCGTCCTCAGTTGTGATAATATCTTTACGAATTGTTTAAGATGTTAAAAAAAATCATGAAGCACGAAAAAGATGAAAACACCTGCTATTAATATAATAGAGGAAGTGGTCCGAATATGGAACCCTGATTTGTTTTTTTATTGTCACTTACTTATTATATTAACAAAAACTACATTTGTAGGACATTTGTAACAAAATTACAAAATATATTTTTTGTTAAATGAAGTATATTGATATTATAAAAAAATATATAAAGTGGGGTACATTTTTTCAAGATGGCTAGGAGGTATGAAATATGGGCCCCTTATTATTCCATTACGCGATAAAAAATATTAAATAAAACAACATAAAAAACAATGTATGCCTAAGTAAAGAAATAAGAACAGGAAAAACAAAAGTTATTGACAAAAATCACAAATCTGCTCCGGAACACTCTTCATGAGCCCAGAGACTACACATTATACACTGAACCCACTTTTCTCCTCTGATCATCAGAAAATCGTTGTTCACAAAATATACACGAAGCATCTTTACTGCCATACTCCATCTTGGCCGATTTGATCTACGTCAAGGTCATCATCTGCAGGCAAAAATTCATCTTCCTTTTCTTCATCTGAACTAAATCTGGTTAGAGTTTTTCGATTGGGTTTCGCTACATTTTCTTTCAACTTTACTTCAGATACTTTTTGCTTTCCCCTTTTCTCGTTTGTCTTTACGTTTTCTTCCGTTTCCACTGAAAATACTTTTCTTTTCCCGTTTCCTTCTTTTGATTTCCTTATTTTCTCAATAGATAATTCAAGACCTGTTTTTTTTTTTATGATTGTGGACCTGAACAGGCTAAATAAGGCCTATCGTGCTAAAGCACTCAGGAACACTTAGGAGGATGGATAGAGGGATAATGAATTGCCAATAGATGCGTATGAACAGCTACCTTAAATTTTCTCATATCATAAGTGAGAGGAAAACAGGAACTAGGGAGATCATTCCAGAGTTTAGAAGCCGTGTAGAAAAATGTGGATTGCGCCCGTTTGGTACGACAAGTGGAGATTTGTACTGCATACTGATGATGCGAATGAGCGAACCGAGTGTTTCTCGCAAAGATAGCCGGAGATGGTATCAAAGAATGTAATTCACCAGCACAATAGCCGTTGTAATAACGATAATACAAAGAAAGAACTGAAACCATCCTTCTATGCTCAAGGGACTGTATGTGAGAAGTTAAGTACGGGTCATTTATAAGCCTAATCGCTCTCTTTTGAACACGATCAACGATATCGAGAGCGTATTGGGGAGCACTAACCCAAAGGTGAGAATTATATTCCAGATGAGGCCGAATTTGGGTCTTATGCAGCAGAAGGAGTTGTCGAGAGGTACAGCACTGCTTAGATCTGTACAAAAAGTCTATTTTACGAGCAGCTGTTTTGGTAGCTGACAGAAGATGGTCAACCCATGAGAGATTTGAAGATACAGTCATACCCAACAGAGTAATAGAGTCTGAAAACTTAAGAACTGAGCCATTCATACTTACAACAGGAAATGATCGATCTTTTTTGGCGAACATAAGGCAACACTGAGTTTTGTTAGCATTAAATTTAACTAGATTATTGCCTCCCCATTCGAGAATACGTTGAACGTCTTTGTTGTTTGAATTTGCCATTTCAGCTTTAATTTCTTGATTTGATATAGAAGGTGGATTATCACTATGAGTAGACTGAGATGAACTACAGTGAAGAGTGCTATCGTCAGCAAAGCATTGGATGGGGTTAGTTGTTGAAGAAATAAGGTCATTTATGTACTGCAGAAACAGTGTAGGCGCTATAACGGATCCCTGTGGTACGCCCGCGTTAATGCTAACTTCTTTTGAAAAAAAGCCATCAACTACGACACGTATTCGTGTTTTATCAAGGAAACTAGAAACCCAGTTGATGAGCGTATCATTTAACCCAAACGAGGTGAGTTTGGCAAGTAAACACTTATGCCAAACTTGGCCAAATGCCTTTGAGATATCTAAAGCGACTACAACTGTTTCAACGAACTGCTCTACTGTATTGTTCCAAACTTGGGTCACATATGAAAGAAGATCACCTGTTGAACGACTTTGCCTAAACCCATATTGGTGGTCACTAAGGAGTTTGTTGGTTTCAAGGAACGTGAGCAGTTGCTGATTGATGGCCTTTTCCATGATTTTAGTCAAAATGGAAGTGATGGCAATTGGTCGGTAATTTGAGGGATCGGTCTTATCACCTTTTTTGGGAATAGGTTGAACATTTGCTAACTTCCATGATGAAGGGAATTCCCCAGAAGATATAGAGATCGTATAGAGCTTAGATAGGACTGGTACTAGTTCGGGGGAACATTTCGTTAAGACAATAGCTGGGATACCGTCTGGGCCAGTCGCCTTATTGAGATCAAGCCTACTGATGATCGATTCCAAGAGCTTGTACCGAAAATGAATTGGTTTCATAACGTATGAAGAAGAGTTGACTAGGGGCACATCTTTTCCAGAATCATTGAGACACGAGTTTGATGCAAACAAATCCACAAAAACGTTGGCTTTGTCAACAGAATCAGCAACTACCGATCCGTCAATAGATGTCAGGGGGGGAAATGAAGATGTTCGAAAGTTTTTACTAATGGCTTTTGCTAAAGACCAAAATTTACGACTGCCTAAAGGAGATGTAGCTAGTTCATTGCATTTTCGTTGTTCGAACAACTTTTTAGTTTTAGTGATGACACTTTTGCAGATATTTCTAGCACCAACGTATTCTACATGACTGTCAACCGATTTATTAGATTTCCATTTAATGTAACATTTATTTTTGTAAACATATTGCATCAGAACAAGCCTTATTGAACCAGGGTTGGGCACGTGAATGACCTACACGGTACTGTTTTTCGGAATGTATAACTCCATTCCCATGAGGATGACTTCAGATACTGAAAGAGCGATGTCCGAAGAAGAGGACGACTTAAAACAATATTCACGCCATGGAAAGGTTGCAAAGAAATCCCGTATATCACTCCATCGAGCTGACTTAAAACACCACAAGGTTCTATCGGTTTTGCGAACAACAGTGGAATTAGGTACAGTAGAAATGATTTTTATTAGACAATGGTCGGAAAGACCTAAAGGCGAAAGAACGGAAGTTTTATAAACAAGAGGGTTTGATGTAAGAAAGAGATCTAGAAGATGTGGAGTATGGTTAGGGTTATCAGGGATTCTTGTGGGTTCAGAAATCATTTGTGTGAGATCACATGAAATAGCAAACGTTTCTGCACTATGACCAGCGGGATTTGTAGTAGATGAAAATTGAAGCCAATTAGAGTTATGAACATTGAAATCGCCTACAAATGAGATATCGCAAGATGGAAACTGAGACAGGAGATAGTCAACTTTCATACTAAGGTAATCAAAGAAGTCTTGAAAGTTGCTGTCATTAGGAGACCTATAAATGCAACAGTAGAATTTCACAAAATTAGGACCAGAATGTTTAAACCAAATCACGTCAAAATTTTTATTTTCTAAGGAAGAAACCCTCTTGCAAGCAATTCTGTCCTGGATGTAGGCACATACGCCTCCTTTATATCGAAAGTTAGAGTGAAGATGGTATTGAGGAAATTGCAGTCGGGTGACTCTGAGCTTTCAGAGGAGACTTGTGTTTCAGATAGAAACAATATATCAGGTTGTAATTGTTCAAGATGTTGGTGAATAACATTAAGATTAGACCTGATACCGCGGATGTTGCAGTAGTGAATCAGAAAGTTGATACTTTCGATGACCGAGGTCGCTTGGGCCCTGCCCTCCCGGACATCCGAGTGGGGCAGGATTTTACGTCCGTAATTTATAACCCTAGAAACCACAGTCATCTTATTTTTTAATTTGGGACTTTTAATCCGATAGGAAGACAGTGAGGGCGAGAAGGAAGAATAAGGATGAGAATAGATTAAGGATGATGGAAAAGGTAACCGGCAGGCCTTACCGAGCTCAGAAAATCGGAGACCCAATATTAAGGAGCCCATGGTAAGGGTGGTGGTACCTCCCCGGCTGGCATGGAGTATACATGCCTACCACCTATACGGAGATGAAGTTATAATTTGGAAACGAGACGTTTTTCTTCCTCTTGTTTTGTAACTGAAGGGACAGGTGAAAGAATGGATGGGTTGATGAATGTATTTGAACAGTCTTCTAATACTACGGTTGTTGAGGCCATTATGCAACTTAATGGTAGATCTGGATTTTTAGAACAACTTGGTTGTGGAACTTTTGAAGCAAGACTTTGGGCAGGATCACATGTCAGTTCTTCCAGCTGATTTTCAGTTGAGTTATAGGTTTTTCAGCTTCAATTTTTCAGCAATGAAATCAGCATCTGAAAAAATCTTTTTATTTGTTAGCCAAATTTCGGTTACTTTCAATCCATTTGTAGCTATCTCTCCCGTCTGGCATTTTAGAAATGTTTTACCCAATAACTCCGCCAGGTCTAATTGTGTGAATGCTCTATTACTAATGCGAATCCAAATTCTGGCCTCTTCGCTGTAATACTCTTTTAGTGGTCCCATGAACGTTTTATCAAGTGGTTGGAGTTTATGAGTTGAATGAGGAGGAAGAGATATGATGCAGACAAATCTTTTTCCTTGCCAATTTTATTATGTCCAAATTTCTGGTGTGGCTGTAATTTCCATCTACTATGAGCAACACAGGTGACTCTTTGGTTGGTTTTACAAACTGGATAAAATGATTGAACCATTCTGTGAATAAATTTTGCTGAATCCAGCCACTTGTACTTCATAGATGCTACCAGCTGGTGCTCCGCGCATAAGCTGATCATTTTTATTTTTTCTAGGGAAGATAAGCATTGGGGGAACAAATTGCCCTCCTGCACTCATTGCTGCAACCATAGTAACTAGCGAACCTCTCTCAGCCGATGTAATGGCAGCAATCTGACGTTCTCCTTTTCGTGCAATGACCTTAGGAAACCTCAACGGTACAACAGAAAGACCAGTTTCGTCGACATTAAATATTTGGTGTGGTCCGTAGTTATGTTTTACATATTGTGCCTCAAGATTTTCAAAAAATTTGATATTTTCCTTGTTGAACCCCAAAGCCCTTGCAAAAGAGGTTCCAGTTGGTCTTCGCAGAGATAGTTGATTTTTATGCCTAGTTAAAAAAGCATCTAACCAACTACGACCTGCAATACCATTTTTAAAAAGGATTTTTAATTCCATTTTTAACAGCCAGTGTGTATGCTATTCTACATAGATCTTTTCTGGTTAAACCAAAAAACTGAGACTCCATTTTTCTTCTATAGCATATCCAATAATTGGTTTTCGTCCCAGTGTGGTACATATAATATCAGCAACGGGAAAAAGTCGCGCATTTTCGCTGTTTTTACCATTCTCTGCAAAGTAGATCTTGGGACTCGAAAACTTTTGGAGGCAATTTTTAAACCCATGTGTTGTACAGCGTCAACAGCTCGCTTCATATACTCGTCGTTCCACTTTTTCCTCAGATTTCGACGAATAAATTTTCTGTTGTTGCCGGACATTGTTAGCCTGTAAAAAACAGAACATTTTATTGTTTCTGTCCGAATATGGGCCCCTGGTCCATATTTAACTCACACAAGGGGCCCAATAATTTGTTTGCGTTCATAACCTATACTACAATTTCTTTTTAAACCTTTTCTGAGCCAGACTGGTATATACCAGTTCCGAAGTAATCCCAAGAAATACTAATATCACTTACCCAATAAAATTCTTTCAACGGTCAAAAACATACAAACCTCACTGTGCAACAGCAATACGTGTACTGATCGCGGGACTTGTAGATATAGTGTAGGAGAGGTGCCTTTTAGTATATTTAGCTATTTTTTGACAGATGGCCCACTTATTTCATAGATAGTTCGGAGGCCCATATTAAATGCATAGCCCATATTCGGAGCAGTTCCTCTAGTTTTAGTAAAGAATAACTAGATCCCCTTAATAATATTAAATATTATCAAATACAGAATTGTGAAAAACTTTAGTATGAAATGGATTAAATCATTCACACATAGAAACCTGACACACCAATTAAAGATCTAGTGAGATCTAGCAAAGAAATAGCTTTTTGTTAATAATTGTAATTGTTATGTACGGGGTGGTCCATTAATAAAGAAGACCGGCTGTATGTGAGAAACTACACACCGTACAGTTAACATAACATAACATTCACGCCATTCCCTTACGGAGTAGGTAAAACAATCCCTGCCCCTCATTTATTTTTCATTCACAATCTTTCTCCATGCATAGTTCTCTAGCTTGCGCAAGATTCATACATTTTCTCTGACATATCCTTTTTTGTTAAACTCCTTATCTTTCTTTTATCATGCATTCTACTACATTCCGTCATGTTTTAAGCGGCCTACCAGGCACGGCCTTACCTCATTATCGTCTTTTCCTCGCCACACTCCGTCATTATACACTCATTATGTATCTTATCACTTCTCGTTTTACCACATGCGCTTTCAGGAATTTCATATCCACGGCATTTATTTTTCTTTCGTGCCTTTTTTGACATACCCATACCTCACTTCCATACAGTACAGATGGTACAAACACGCCATTATAGATTGCTCGTTTCACAGCTAGACTCATGCTTTCGTTTCTGGTTATCGTCCACATACTTCCAATCACTTTCCTTCTAGCCTTGTACCATATGTAGTAAACATTCCACCCAGATATACCAACGCGTCCACTTGTTCCACAATTTCATCTTGCAGAGTAAATACTCTACTCTCCTTTCCACTTTCACGATTGAACAATCTTAGCTTCGTTACGTTTACCTTTAGGACCATGATCTCACAAAATGTACCAAACTTCCTCAGAGCAGTTTGTAGCTCATCTGCACTGTCGGTTAATAAAGCTGTGTCATCTGCATACACCAGAACTCGTACATTCACGTCACCAACCAGTACACCATTTGTATCGATACATGCTTGCCTAACACGTTCCTCCATGTATACTGTGAAACTCCGAAATGTGGCAAATATCGACATTCTCTGGTGAATATCAGCATTCTCCAAGGTGCTTGGCGTATGTCAGAATTATTTGCCTAATACCATTACTTTTAACTTACACAGGCGAATGTCGTCATTTACCGTGGACTGATGATGTATCTTGAAAGAAACATTTTGTGAAGATTAAAAACACTTTTATATCATTTTTTTTAATAGAATATATGGAAGAGTTTTCCAATAAACATAACTAAATTATTATGAACTTAAAGTAAACAGGACATTCCAAATCACGAAACAAAAGAAGAATAATGTAAAAAATCAACTAAAACGCATAATTTCTCCGTCTGAGTTTACTGCAGTGGCCACCATTAAACACAAATTAAAATATCTTATAAAAAAATTCACACTGGCAAGCTGTACTCACACTATCAACCCTTGCGTAAGACTGGGAAAACATCAACGCACTTCGGGCTGGTGCTGAACAACGGCAGAAGCATGTTCACCGAGTCATTTGGTACTTGTCGACAATCACCGGCGAATGTTGACAATCACTAATTTCGGTCTCTCACGGTAACATATATATTGAACAACCACGGTGACATCACACAGCCTTGTCGCACTCCTTGCTCAATATTATTAAAGTGTTCACTCACACCTCCTCTCACCCTAACACATGCTCGACTATCGTTATATACTACCCTTATTCCGTCTAATAGACCTTTATTTACGCCATATTCATTTAACATTTCCCTCAGCTTTTCCCTATTCACTCTGTCGTATACTTTCTCCAGATCTATAAACGCACAGTACAGATTCCTTTTACACTTAAACACTTTTCGAACACCTGCTGGAGCAGCCATCTAATCAATACATCCTCCCTCTGGTATGAATCAACCTTGCACATCCCACATCTTAGTTTGTGTAGTTTCTCGTACTCTATCAATCAATATTCTTCCAAATACTCTACCATGCATACTGAGCAAACTCGGGCTCTTCCAATCCCTCGGCACTTTTCCACACTTAAAGCATACATTGAATAATTATCACAATCTTCGTATAAGCTTTGCACCTCCATACTTTAGCATTTCACCAGTGATTTCATCTACGCCTGCTCCTTTACCATTTTTCAACTTTCCTACCGTTTTCTCTACCTCATTTATTCCAATATCCTTCCCAGTTTCATTCACAATTCCTTCTACATTCTTCTTATTTAACCCTTCAGCCTTACTTTCCTCACTACTGTACACCTTTCCGAAATATTCTTGTCAGCATTTCCTCACTTCACAGTCGTCCCATACTATTTCGTTGCTCGTGTGCATCACTCCTGCAGCGTTCTGTTTTCGGTCGCGTTTTGTATTTTTTACCCATTTCCAGAAGAGTTTTTTGCTTCTCTCAAAATCATTCAGCATTTTCTCTCCTTCCACAGCCATCACTTCCTGTTTACTTATTGTCGCTGCATCCGCTTCTTTGTTTCTTAATATGTTCACCTTAGGCAATCGCTTTTTCTCAGTCTCATTTTTGCAGAAAACATTGCCATGTACGCATATTTTTTTCTTACATACTGCCTTTTTTACCGATTCATCCTACCAAGCACATTTTTTATGTCTACCTACAGTCGCTCTTCCACATATCTGCACGGCACAATTGACAACACAGTTTTTGAAGCTTATCCATGCACTTTCAACATCAGTGTCTTTTATTTGATCGTTTCACACTATTTCATTCTCACTCAACTCTTCACTCACAGCATCTCCGTATGTTATTCACTACTTTGTCTACCCTAATTCTGGACGTTCGCACTATGTTTCCTTTCCATCTCCAGACCCATACTCTATGTCTTGCAAAACAAGCTTCGTCCGTAAACAAAATAAATTTTGCAAAGCTTCTCTGCACATTACAGCGGCGAAAAAGCCCGCGACAGAACAATGGTTTTGGATGAAAATCTCCAGGTTCCAAAGCTTGCACATTTGGCTGAAATACAGGTGGAGGCCTTGATTACGTAAAACAGTCCAAACTATCATATGATTGACGTTCAACCTTCTACCTATTACTCGAGTGCTAGTCGAACGATCGTTTTCATCCATTTCAAGTATATTCTTTTCGAAATCTTTTAGAGTTTCCACCAATTTTTAGATGAAAGCGTCCATTTTCCTCTAAACGTCTGCAAATGTTTCTAAAGATATGTACACTTGGTTGTTGGCGATGTGGAAATCTTTTCGGCATGAACTTCGAGTTTCTGGCTCATTTCGTTTCGCTTCCCCAAAAACCAAGAAGTTCTACCTTTTGGTAAGTGTTAATTTTTATGCGTGTAATTAGAACAAAAGAGCAAAAAAATAATACAAACTACAACACAGCTAAACACGAATTTACACAAAACACCAAAAGACTAATACCAAACAGCAAAAGTCTAATTTTACAAAACAGCAAAAATGACGTTTCTATCATCGACTTCGTTTCTTTTATTTCTCAATAACACAAAAGGCTACTTGATTTCTTTTGTATTTTTAGTTTATTAGTATTGTAATGGTTATTTGAAATTTATAAAGATTTCTTGTGAATTAAAATTAAGACGTACCATTGAGCCATTTTTGAATTATTAAATTCCAAACTTATTTAAACAGAGAATTTTTTGCCTACTGAAAGTATTAGAATGTTTATACAGGAAGAAAACTTTCCACCCCAAATCTTGTAAAATACGAAACTTTCGGAAAATTCTCGAAATACGTCAAACAGCGCAATACGTTGTGGTTTACATTAATTATGAGAATACGTTTAAAATACCACAACCATCTTAACTACGGCAACATTGCTGTAAAATACTATATCGGGCGTCCAAAAAGTCTAGAAACGGCTAAATAACTTCTTTCAGGCAAAAAAAAATGAAAATTTGTAAAAGATTCCTTTAGCAATTTTTCTCCATGAATCGAATAGTAACATCAGATTTTGAGCTCTATGCACTAAAGGTGCCCTGTAGAGCCCAACTTGATATTTGGATGCAACGGGAAATTCTACGTCAGAATACGTCTTTACTTTTTTTAAATAGTCCTTTTGTAGGGTCCAAAATAGTTCTAAAAAGTAAAAACCTAAATTTGTAGTAAGTACCTCCCTTTTATCTAGAGTATTTGATTAAATAAAAAATTCTACAATTTAGCTCCTTCTAGGGCCCTAGGGCCTGTCTTAACCATCACTGTGTAGGAATCGTAAAATGGTTTAGAAGTGTTTAAAATTTGAAGTTGTTGCCTTGTTTTTATCTTGATCTAATACAAAAATTTACATTTTAGTTTCTTATTAGGCTTTAGGGCCCCAAAAACTGTCTTGTATAGCAAAAACTTTTCAACACGATGGTGCACCGTTTCACTATGCTGTTTCTTTGCCGCAATTTTTGAATATCACTTTTCCCGGGCGTTGGACTGGTAGGCGCGGTCCCGTTGAATGGCTATACAGGTCACCTGATCTAACTCCTTTAGTGTTTTTCCTCTGGGGCTATTTGATATACGAGGGGAAACTTTAGACAGAAAAATTGCGCTAGAGAATAGTTGAAGAATGCCGATTAATAACACTTTAGGTTGTTACTAATGCCATAAAAGCATTTCGCGACACTTTGTTATTGTTTGCAAGTCTATGGGTCACACTTTGAACAAATCTTTAAATAAAACGTGATTTTGTTCAACATGAGTACTTCTATTTCATATTTCTCCTTGTAGATTTTACAAGGCATCACAATAAAAAGTGCATTTGTATACAGGACAAAAATACCTTTAATTTGATGTTTCTCAAGACCCCCAGTGCCGCTTGACATTTTGAGGGGGTTGCAGTGACGCGTGTAAACGTGAAAATTTTTTTCCCTCAAAAACTGTTTTGACGTATTTTGGGCACTTTCCGAAAATTCCGTATTTTACAAGATTTAAGGGGGTCAAGTTATCGTAAGATTACCCTGTGCATCCTAATAGCTTCACGTTGTAAACAAACACTACTAATGAGTTTGTTTTGACAATGTTTTCATATTGTCAAATTGAATTTAGTGATTTAAATTATTTAAAACATGCTCAGCTACCGCAGATTTTTATAGTTGAGGTAATCTACAATATCTCATATCTTCTCTACGTCTTGTATCAAAGCTACGTTTCGTGGTTTGAATGTGCACTTTTCCACAAGAACAAGATAACTTATACAACTGAGCTACTGAGTAAACCTCTATATATTTTGTGTTCCAAGCACTTGACTGCTCTCAGCATCGCACTAGGAAATCTTCCAGTTTCAAGCCTGCCACCTTTACAACTAAATCACAGAGTAATCCACTATATATTTTTTAGTGCCAAGCACTTGACTATTCTCAGAATCGAACTAGGAAATCTTCCAGTTACAAGTCTGACACATTTACAACTGAATCACAGAGTAATCCACTATATATTTTTTAGTCCCAAGCACTTGACTATTCTCAAAATCGAACTAGGAATCTTTCACTTACAAATCTGACACCCTTACAACTGAGTCACTGAGTAATCAGCTATACATTTTATAGTCCCAAGCACTTGACTACTCTTGAAGCTGAACTAGGAATCTTTCACTTACAAGTCTAGTACTTTACAGCTGAGCCACTAAGTAATCCATTATATATTTTTTTGTCCCAAGCACTTTACTACTCTCAGAATCGAACTAGGATATCTTCGACTTACATGTCTGACATGTACCACTGAGTCACTGAGTAATCCACTATACATCTCTTAGTCCCAAGCACTTGACTATTCTCCGAATCGAACTAGGAATCGCTTACGAGTTTAAGTACAAGTGCAATTTAGTCACTGGGTAATCCAATATATGTTTGTTTTCCACATAATATATATTGGGTTACTCAGTTGCTCAGTTGTAAAGGTGTCATGTTTGAAAGTGAACCATATCAAGTGCTTGGGAAAAAATCAGAGTAAAATGAATTCAACTCAAGTGCAAAAAAAGTCCTTCTCAGGACTAATCCTGGTTACGGTAGTTGTGTCCACTTTCGAAACTTAGCTTACCCAAACGAAAACTGTGGAAGTAGGTCGATCAAATCAACGGATACGTTGATTTGTTCTTATTAAGAAGTGTACACTGGAACCACAAAACGTTATATGCAAAGAACACACGATATTTCGTAGATTAGCCCAGTTTGAAAAGTCTGCGATGGCTGAACATGCCTTAAATAATTAAATCATGACATTCAATTTGATAATATGGGAATATTGTTAACACAAAATTCATGATTGTTTGTTTACCACGTCAAACTCTTCAGATAAATAAGCATCTAAATAAATTCAATAGGCAAGAAAAAATCTCCGATTAAATAGATTTTGCACTTGACCACTTTTGGTTGGATTAGGAATCTTTCACTTACAAGTCTGACACCTTTGCAACTGAGCCACTGAGTAATCTACTATATATCTTTTAGTCCCAAATACTGGACCAATGTCGGTCGAACTAGGAATTTTTCACTTACAAGTCTGACACCTTTACAACTGAACCACTGAGTAATCAACTATATATGTTATAGTTTCAAACATTTGGCTATTCTGAGAATCGAACTAGGAATCTTTCACTTACAAGTTTACATCCATTTCGAGGTATTCAAGTGTTTGGGAAAAAATCTGAGTAAAACGAATTCGATCCAAGTGCGAAAACAGTCCTTCTCAGGAGTAATACTGGTGATGGTACCCGTAGTAGTGTCCAATGTGGAAATATGGTTAAGACAAAACTCATTGTTATGTTCGTTTATCTATTCAGATAAATAAACATCCAAACAACTTCAATACTGTCGAACTAGGAATCTTTCACTTACAACTGTGACACCTTTGCAACTGAGCCACTCGGTAATCCACTCACTATATACTTTTTAGTCCCAAGCACTTGACTATTCTCAAAATTGAACTAAGAATCTTTAACTTACAAGTCCAAATACAAATGCATCCGAGCCACTGTGTAATTCTAATATATGTTTTTTACTCACAAAATATATATTGGATTACTCAGTTCCTCAATTGTAAAGGTGTCAAATATGAAAGTGAATGATTTTTACATCGATTTCGAGAGTGGTCAAGTATTTGGAAAACAATCGGAGTGAAATGACTCAAGTTTTCTCAGGACTAATCCTAATTGCGGAAGCAGTGTCTACTTCTGAAACTTTGCGTTACGCAACCAAAACCGTGGAAATAGACCGATCAACTCAAGCAATAGGTTATCTTGTTCTTATGGAAAAGTGTACATTGGAATCAAAAAACGTAGCTTTGATACAATACGTAAAGAACATATGAGATTTTGTAGATTAGGCCAATCGGAGAAGTCTGCGGTAGCTGAGCAAACGTTAAATAATTAAATCATGACATTCAATTTGGCAATATGCAAAAACTTATTATGTTCCACGTGAAATTATTCAGATAAATAAACATCCAAATGTTTTCAATAAGCAAGAAGAAAAACTCCGATTAAACAGGTTTTTACATTTTATAATTAATAGAAGGCATGTTCCTACTTTAATTACGGTTTTTTGCTGTGTTTTTTTCCTACACCTGCAAGTTAATGCTTTACCAATTAAATGTGTTAGGTTACCACAGTACTACAATAATTTAACATACATAATTAAAATTAAAAGTAATATTAAACGTACACATTGTGTTTACACTGTACAGTAACAATTACAATTATTAATAACCAAAAACCACTGCTTTGCTAGATCAGACTAGATCTTTAATTAGTATGTTAAGATTCTATTTGTAAATGTCATTATCGTTTCACAACATTACACTTACATCACAGTTTGGTTAAATATTGTTGAATTTGTTCGGTTATGTATGATTTTTCATTGCTCCCTTAGGGGGTGTTCTAATTTGTCATCTTCCGCATAGTTTAAAATTTGATTTATCAATGATGTGTTTATCGAACTGTCATATTAATGACAGCCTTATATTTCCGTTTTCAAATTTTATAAACTTATTGTAACATTTGTAATTGTTGGAATTGATCGAAATATTTAAATTTGTATGTAAAGAACTACACAATTTAGTATCCAAAAGAGCTATGACAATCGTAAAAATAATTCAATGAATGGCAACGTCTCGAAGAAAACCTAACAAATCAGATTAATCCTAAAAAAATTAAAACTGCTATAATAAATGGCAACATCGCCAAGTATTTACGGAAGTGCAACTAATATTGTTTTTCTTATTAACGTTACAAATTTCTACACTGTATGGAAAAGTATAGCCTACTTACTAAAACTTTCATCTCTTACTAAATAAATAATAACACAAATTCTTATTTAACAAATTAAAAAATCTTCAAAAAAATTACGGCGCCATGACAACATTGCATAGGAAACACAAATGTGTATGTATATATAACATTTTAAAAAGTTCGTCCTCAATCACTAATCAGAAGAATCATAAAAAGATTAAAACTGACATAAGCGCCAACGCCTCCACATATCCGTGCATTTTTTTTATTTTCAAAGTAATAACGTTACAACTGACAACAATACATAGAAAGTTGCCGTATTTAAACTTTATAAATAATAATATAAATATTTTTTTATTGCGGCAACAGTGTTATAAATTCACATACTTATTAAATAATAATAAAAAAAATTAAATTCACAATAAATGTCAGCTTTGCCAATTAATTATGAAAACAGGAAATTATTTTTATCATTCAATGCTAGAAATGCGGTAAATGGCAACATTCCATAGAAAAGACATAAATGGAGACGGAAATAACATTTTTGGAACTTAAAACCAAAATTAGCAATTCTGTAATACATACCACTTAAGCGTTCGTCAATACGTAAAGTAATAATTTTTTAATAATATAATAATAATGCTGTAAAGCATGAGGCTATAATAAACCAGCAAGAATAACCTTGAAAAATTTTTACCTTTAAAAGTACATTCCGGTAATATTTTTAATTGCTGCAAACGTGTAGCTTCAAAAAATTAGCCATTGTTATTAAATTTGTAACGAATCACGGCGTAATAAATTATTCTTATTATATAATAGGAATAATATTAAATAATTAAAAGGATTTAATAAATGGCAATATTGTCATAAACAGTAAACAGTAAAATGGGCAACAGCGAATACATTCTGGTTCACATTAACTATAAGAATACGTTTCAAATACTACAATAATCTTAGCAATGGCAATAACGGCAGAATAAATATTTGCGGGCCAAAAGAAAATGTGAAAAAATGATAATATCAGAATTTTTAATTGGAAACATACTTTTTTATTTCGTATTTGAATTCAGCGTTCTACGTCAGAATACGTCTTTACTTTTTTGAGGGTCCTAAGGCTCTTTTGTAGGATCTAAAAGGATCCTGAATAGCAAAAACCTTAATTTGTAGTAAACACCTTGTTTTTATAAATAGTATTCGATTAAATGAAAAATTCTACAATTTAGCCCCTTATAGGATCCTAGGACGCGTATTAAAGAACACTTTGTAGGATCCTTAAAATGGTTTAGGATGGTTTAGCAGACCAAAATATGAGGTTTATACATTATTTTTACCTTTAGTTCTAATAAAGAAATTTATATTTTAGTTTCTTATAAGGTTTTAGGGCTCGTAAAATTTTCTAAAACGGTTTTGTATAGCGTATCCTTAATTGTTGATCCAATGAGAAATTTATCATGTTAAGCCCTTAAGCAGCCCAAAGTCCACTTTGTAACTCATTTTAGGGCCCTAGGACATTATTAGAATGTTAAATACCTTACTGAATCAAATATTCAAGATAAAAAAAGGTACATTGTTCAAATTTCGATTTTTACTATACAACATCCTTTTAGAACCTTTTAGGAGCCCTACAAAATGGCCTTAAGGAGTATTCTGACGTAGAATTCTCCGGTGAATCCAAATGAAATAAAAAAAGTATGATACCCATTTGAAAAAAAGTTGGACCTTACAGGGCCCTTTTAGGGCCATAGGCCCAAAATCTGATATTACCATTCGATTCCTTGAGAAAATGTACTAAAGAAACTTTTTTCAAATTTTTATTTTTTTTTTGTCCTGAAAAAAATTATTGGGCCGTTTCCAGGATTTTGAACACGTTGTATATATGCAACATTATAAAAAAGGCTTAAATTTAAATTTAAATTATTAACAGTAATAATGATATAATTGGCAACATTGCAAAAAAACACAAATTTTTGAAATAAAAAATGTAAACAGATCCTAACATTCGCAATATCGCCATAAGAAATGTAAATGGCAACATTAAAAAAGAAGGCTAAACTTTCAATTGTGTTTCCAGTTTGTCATACTCATTAACCAATACCAAGAATAATATTTAATACTTATACTTAGTATATATGATAACTACTAAATAGATCCTCATAAAGGCAACATTAAAAATATCGTCTACGCTTTGACCTGTATAACAATCATACTAATAACTTTAATCAAAATGGTTGTAATAAATCACAGTATCGCTAATTATGTTCAGAAGTGTACTGCGTTAATCTGTTTAATTCGTAATACTTAGCATTGTGTCTAAATCGGCGAATTTGTTAAAACTGTATGCATTCTCGCGCTCGCCTATTTATGGGTACAAGTAGAAATGATCTCAACATTGCCCTAACAATGCAATACATGACAACATCGCATGTAGATGGCAATAGTGTTATGCTAAATACATAATGGCTATACTAAATCACAATATGGATAATTGCGTTTAAAAATGTGCACATTCCTAACATTCTTCAAACTGTGATTAAATTTGCAAACTAATTACGAACATTTAATAAATGTTCGCAATGATATTGTATTAATAAACATAAAATTGGCAACGTTGCAAAAAACAAATGTTTGAAATGAAAGCGTTTAAAATGGTAAATGGAGCATAATATTGGCAACATCGCCATAATAAATACTGCAAGTGGCCACATTAGAAGAAAGCTAAACTTTCAATTGTATGGGATATTAGTCATACTCATTAGCCAATACCAATAATAAAATTTAATACTTACCCTTTTGTATGTATGGCAACTATTAAATAGGTCCGCATATTGGCAACATTGAAAATAACGTCTAAGCTATGATATACATGACAATAGTACTAATAAGTTTAATCAACATGACCAATTATCTTCCGAAGTGTACTGCGTCAATATGTTTAATTCTAGAAGTTCCTAATAATTTAAGCAGCAACACCGAAAAAATACTTCGAATATTTAGCACTGTGTCTAAATTTGCAAATTCATTGAAACCGAATATCTTCTCACGCTCGTTCTCCCATGAGCAGAAAGGATCTTAATAATGGCTACATTGTCCTAAACCACGCAATGCATGGCATAACAGGCATATGGCAACAGACAATGCTTAATAAATTTAGGTGGCTGTAATAAATCATAATATCTGTGTTTAAAATCTAAGCATTCCTAATATTTTTGAACTGTGATTACATTTGCAAACTGATTGCGAACATGTAATATATGTTCGCAGTAATATTAACAATAATAATAATACAATTGGCAACATTGCAAAAAATGTGTGGAATAAAACACATATGCTAATATTGGCAACATCGCCCAAAAAAAATGTGTAAATGACAACATTACAAAGAAGACTAAACTTTTACTCATTAACTAATACCAATAATAACATTTAATACTTATGTTTTAGTTTTTAACCAAGCTGGTTGTAATAAATAACAGTATCTTTAAACGTGTACTGCGGGAATATGTCTAAATGAAGAAGTTTATAATAATTCAAGTGGCAACACTGCAAAAATACTTCGAATATTTAGCATTCTGTCTAAATTGGCGCATTCATTAAAACCGTATGATCGCACGCATAAGTAGTTCTTAAAATGGCAGCATTGCCCTAAGCAACGCAATGCATGACATTGTATATGGTCACAGTACAATGCTTAATAAACTAATATGGCTATGATAAATTACAATATGGATAATTGCGTTTAAAAATGTACACATTCCTTAGCTGTGATTCAATTTGCAAGCTAATTGCGAACATATAATAAATGTTTGCAGTAATATTAACATTAATAGTGGTAGAATTGGCAAAATTGCAAAAAAAAAACAAATTTTTGGAATATAAAATGTTTGAAGTACTAAACTGATCTTAATATTGGCAACATCTCCATAAAAATGCTGTAAATGGCAACATTAGAAAGAAAGGTAGATTTTTAACTGTATGGCAACTTTTTATGCTCATTAACTAATAGCAATAACAATACTTACACTTTCTTATGTATGGCAACTATTAAATAGATACTCATAATGGCATGATTGAAAATAACGTTTAAGCTATGATATACATGGCAATAATACCAATAACTTTAATTATCTTTAGAAGTGTCCTTCGTTAATATGCGTTATAATTAAAGCAGTAACACTGCAAAAATGCTTGAAATATTTAACATTATGTGGAAATTGGCAAATTCATTAAAATCGTATAAATCCTCGCGCTCCCTCAGCCATAAGTAGAAATGATCTTAATAATTGCATCATTGTCATAAACAACGCAATGCATGACACCATCGCGTGCACTTCTTAACAAATTAAAATGGTTATAATAAATCATAATATGGCTAATTGCCTTTATTATTGTAAAAATCCCTAGCATCTTTCTTAAATTTGCAAGTGAATTGCAAGCAAATAATAAATTTTTGTCTTTATTAGTAAATAAGAATATTCGCAACAAATGGCAACAACGACTTACACAGAGCTATAAATGGCAACATTGAAAAAGCTTAAATTTTTGTGTGTGGAAACAGTACAATGAATTCTCGTACTCTAATCAATAGTAATAATACTTAAAATTAACACGGCTGTAATAAATGACAGTATCATTAATCATTTTTAAAGGTGTATTGCAGTAATATTTGAAATGCAGCAAAATAATTCTATTCCAATTGGCAAACTTTCGTATAACGTAACTTTCAAGAGTAATGTTAAAAACTTACTTTTTATGTATACGTTGTACAATACATTGTTGAGCTGATTAACAAATGATATTTAGAATATTAGTATCCCCATAATACGTGTTGAATTCATTGAATTAATAATGACACAATTGGCAACAGTTGCCTTGCGGTCATTTTTTACGGTGCAATAAACTCTCGTCTTTTAAGTAGGATTTTATAAAACTAAATCCATTCCAACAAATGGCAACATCGCCTTAAACAGTGTTTGTAATGGCAATGTAGCAGAGAAAAGTGAACAATAGCAACATTGCTGTAAAAATTATATACGTGGCAGCATTACAAGACAGATTTAAATTTTGGGGTATATGGTAACAGTTTCGGATGGAATTATGTGGAGAATATAAAATATGTTTGAACTAGTAAACAGATCCTAATATTGGCAACATCGCCATGCAAAATTTATAAATGGTAGCTGTACTTAAATTTGCAAGCTAATTGGAACCATATAATAAATGTGCATCCTTAATCGTAAATAAGAATAATCTTAAGAAAATAAGCCAATCCTAACAAACCGCAACATGGAGTTAGACAAAGCTATAAATGGACCATTGCAATAAAAGTTTACATTTTTATTTTTATGGTAAAGTATAGTAAATTCTTGTACTCTAATCAATAATAATAGTACGTTTTAGGAAATTAGCACGGGTATAATTAATGACAGTATTGATAATCATTTTTAGCGTCTATCGGAGTAATATTTGTAATGTTGCAAAATAATTCTGATACAATTGGCACACTAACATAAGTGACGAGAATAATGTTAACAGCTTATTTTTTATGTATATGGTAACAATACAATAAGTTATTGAGCTGATACAATTGGCAACATTTGCATTATGCTTAATTTTAACCCTGACAAATTCTCATCTTATTTGGCATACAAGCAAGATTTATAAAACTAAATCCATTCTTATAAATGGCAACATCGCGTTTGAAATGACAAAGAGACATAAGTTATATAAGTGGCAACATTACAAAAAGGGTTTAAATTTTGAGGTATTGATAACAGTGCAATAAATTTTCGTAGGTTTATGGGTGTATTGTAGTATTATTTTTTATCATTAATAATGATATAATTTGCAACAATGCAAAAAAAAATTTTTTTTGGAATAAAAAATGTTTAAAATAGTAAAGAGACCATAATATTGAAAATTTCGCCATAAAAAAGTGCTGGAGATGGCAACATTAAAAATAATGCTAAACTTGCAATTGTATGGCAACAATTTGTTATACTCATTAACTAATACTACTAATAATATTTATACTTATGCTTTAATGATCTTAATAATGGCAACATTGTCATAGTAAACAGCGCAATGCATGACAACATCGCATGTATATCGCTAATTGCCTTTTCAAACTGTGTTTAAGTTTTTAACGTAATATCAAATACATAATACATTTTCGTCTTTGTTGATAAATAAGGTAATATTTAACACAATAAGCCAATGTTGACTATCACCAACATCGACTTATACAAAGATATAAATGGCAACTTTGAAAAAAAAACTTACTTTTGTGGCAATCAAGCCTCGTACACTAATCAATAATAATAATAATACTGTTAAAGGAATTAGCACGGTTATAATAATTCTCATGTATGGCAACAGTTAAATTGTTGAGCTGATTAACAAATGATAATATTTAAAATATTTATATCCATAATGAGTATTAAGTTCATTGAATTAACAATGATATAACTGGCATCACTGGCATTACAGTCAATTTCAACCGTGTTATAAATTAACTTAACCTTCACGCCATTCCCTTGCGGGGTTGCCAAAGCAATCCCTGCCTCTTATATATTTTTATTCACAATCTTTCTCCATGCTTTCCTATCTCCGCATACTTCCCTAGCTTTCGCAAGGTTCATACACTGTCTTTGACATGCCCTTTTATTTTTAAAAGTCCTTATCTTTCTTTCCTTTATCATAAATTTTACTGCATTCAGCCAAGTTTTACGCAGCCTACCAGACCCGGCCTTTCCTCTAACCTTGCCCACATACATTTGCTTCGTTAAACTTGCATTCTCTTAATATGACCAAACCAACGTAATGCACTACTTTTATATCTACCCATCATCGTCTTTTCCTCGCCACACTCCGTCAACATTTTTTACCCTTGTCCCTTCTCGTTTTACCGCATGCGCTTCTCATACTCACGGCATTTATTTTTTTTTCGTGCGTTTTTTCACATTCACGTCCATACAGCATTGATGGGACAAGCACGCCATTATAGATTGTTCGTTTCGCAGCTAGGCTCTTGCTTTCGTTTGTCATTATCGTCCACATACTTCCAATCACTTTCCTTCCAGCATTGACCCTTCGTCCAATCTCGCCCTCCATTGTACCATCTGCAGTAAAAATTCTACCCAGATATACCAGCTCGTCCACTTGCTTCACATCCTGCAGGGTAAATACTCTACTCTCCTTTCCACCTTCCCAATTGAACACCACAATCTTCGATCCGAGGCAATTGTATTGTTCTCTTGAGTAATACCTTAGCAAGCAGACCGGTTACTGACCAAATCGTGTCCCGGACGATGTAGCATTCCCTACTAACGGTATCGTCCTACTACCGGACAGTTATTTGTCTACTTCCTCGATTCGCGGCTTAATTGGCGCATAAGTAAGATATAAAACTAAATCGATCTTAATAAATGACAACATTCCGTTAAACAGTGTTTGCAACGTAGTAGAGAAAGATTAGCAATGGCAACACTGCTGTAAAAAATTATATATGTGGCAAGATTACAAAAAGTTAAAATTTTTAAGCATATGGTAACAGTGCAATGTTTCGATTGCCCAACGTCAGGCACTGGTTTTTAGTTGAATTTGAGCGGAACTATATGAATAACTTATTTAGAACTCTAGAACCATTGAAGATCTTTTTAAAAGTACAAATAACGTTCGTTTTAGAACAATCGGGGGCAACGGGAAGTTAGCCCCCTATTTCCAAAATCAAGAACTCCAGAACTCTTTGGCGAGTATCCGGAACTTCAATTATCTTTATGAAATGTTTAAAATTATAGCACCAGAAGTTCATTTGAGACCTAATGAGGATGAATTGTGGCAGTTGAGAACTTGACTTTAAAGAAGTGTATCTTTATCTTTAACTGGGTTTTTTATGCAGCATTTTTTTAGATCCAACAAATATCTTTTACAGTGATGCAGATAAGCCCCTTTTATTTATGATTTTCGATAATTTCATACTCACGAACATTGATCCCTCCACGTGCACCAAACTCGCCTCGGTTCGCTTTGTCTTTTTTAACTCTTCACAAATATACGTTAAAAATAAAATAAAAATATTTGTGAAGAAAAAAGTTAGAAAAAATGGGAAAATACCTACAAGTCTATCTTCACTAAAAGTTAACGTTTTCCCCAAGGCTGCTATTTTTAGATTAAGTGAAATACATTTTAGTCATTTAAACAATTGACATTTGCAGAACTAATAAAAATTAGGTGAAATGAAACTAAAAATATACTTACTGCAGATCATTTTAGACCTAATTCATATCACAAAATTTTGTTATGGTTAATCCAAAGTTAACGTATTTGTAGTTTTTTTTTTGGACTTAAACAAATGGAACATGGACGAATTCCCAGAAACGCCGATTCTATATTTTAATGGTCCAAAGCGCTGAACTTTACCAAAACGCCAACGACCGTTTTACCGAATATGCCCATTCTGGAGAATTTCAGAGCTGGTCCATTACACCCACAAGGACCAAAACGCCGAACAGGCGTCGAATGTCCAATACACGACACTATATTTTAAAAGTCCAAAACGCCAAACGTGACTAAAAGGTCTACGAACATTTCGCCGAGTGCGCCCATCCTGCCGAATTTCAATATTGGACCATTACGTCAAATCTGACCAAAACACCGACGACCATTATGCAAAATTTTATTATTGGAGCATTACGCCAATAATGATTAAAGTGCCGAATGGACAAGACACCGAATTCCGTATATACCGAAAGCCCTAAACGCCGACACGATAATTTCATAGGCCCAAAGCGCCA
>JARFJB010000799.1:7200000-7207500 GCA_036346205.1 Vesta saturnalis
AATCTTAACAATTTTATTAAGTTATAAATAAAATTTTTATTTGAAATTTGAATTTATTAATTAAATTATTTAAGTTCTTAGCAGTGATGGAGTTAATGTAAGTATTCTAATGCACTTATCACAATAGGCTTTTTTTGCAAATAATCCTATTAATATTATTTGCCTATTTTTCATTTAATTCTATTAGGCAAAAGTGTATTATTGTACTACTAAGGAAATAATGACTAAATTAAGTAGGAAAGGTGTCTTAAAATTAAAACAAGAATTTTTCAAAACTAGGTTTATTGCAGTAAATATCACCTAATACTGCATTTTTAATTCTTAAAATGTGAGCTAGTTATATTTCTACAATTTATTATAAATGTTAGCATTATTAATTAATTTTAGTTAATTATGGGTTATGCACGTTAACATGAAAATTATAAGCTTAAACTAAAATGTTGAAACATTTGAAAATTAAGTGAGACCAAAAATATCCGTTTTGAGATCCACTAAGCTTTAAAAATTTGGTTTTTGAAAAATATCAAATGTTCGTTTTCATGTTCGCGTTCGTATCCATGTCAATATCTGTGTTCGTGTCCGTATCCTTAACCATCTCTGTATCCGTATCGGTATCCCTATCGGTATCCACGCATGTATTCGTATGGGTATATACATCTATGCGTGAACGCGTATGTGCGTGTGCGCGTATGCATGTGTGTATACGTATGTGCATGTGTATGCGCGTGCGTGCGTGTGTGCGAAAGTGGGTGAGTTTTAGAGTAAGTAAGAATGTGATTATGTGTGAGAGTAGTTATACAAGGCCGATCCTAACCCAAAAAGTCACTAGAAAAGTTACTAGATTTAAAAAAAGTCACTAATTTGCAAGGTCACCTTGGGGGTCAGATGATAGCTGGTTCGCGTCCTCGCTAGAATGTGGTGTATCATAGCTAAAAATAGTCGGTGCTTGTCTGCAGTAAAAGGTGGTCGCGTCATAGCTAAAAATAGTCGGTTCGCATCTTAGCTAAAAATTATAGTGACAACACCATCATTAAAAATAGCTGGTGCGAGTCATTATTAAAAAATAGTAGGTGACCAAATACATGTGTGGTTTGAATCTCTGCTACGTCTAACTTAATTTTTGCAAACTGTAAGACAAATCAAATCAACATTTTTAGAATTGTAAGTTGCATTTTGCAGGTCGTAAGTTAAATCAAATAAGTATTTTTGAATTGAAAAGTTGGTTTCTGCAAACTGTAATTTAGATCAAAACGGTATTTTTGAATTGAAAGTTGGATTTGCAAGCTGTAACTTAAATCACACTGGTATTTTTAATTGAACGTTGGTTTGTGCAAGTAGTAACTTAAACCAAAGCAGTATTTTTGAAATGAAAGTTGCTTTTTTCAAGCTGTAACTGAAATTAAGCCTGTTTTTGTGAAATAACCGGTTTTTTAATATAACGTTGGTTTTTGCAAGCTCTAACTTAAATCAAACCAGTATTTTGGAAATGAAAGTTGGTTTTCCAAAGCTGTAACCTTAAATCAAGCCCCTATTTTTGAAATGAAAGTTGGATTTTCCAAGCTGTAAGTTAAATCAAGCCAATGTTTTTGAAATGAAAATTGGATTTTTTAAGCTGTAAAATTGAAATTAGGCCTGTTTTTTTGAAATAACAATTGCTTTTTGCAGTCTGTCAATTAAATCAAGCCTGCATTTTTGAAATGATTGGTTTTTGCAAGCTGTAAGTTAAATCAAGTCAATGTTTTTGAAATGAAAATTGGATTTTTTAAGCTGTTAAATTGAAATTAAGCCTATTTTTTTGAAATAACAATTGGTTTTTGCAGTCTGTCAATTAAATCAAGCCTGCATTTTTGAAATGAAAGTTGGTTTTTGTAAGCTGTCCCTTAAATTAAGCCAGTATTTTTAATGAAAGTTGGTTTTTGCAAGCTGTAACTTTTTGAAATGAAGGTTGGATTTTCCAAACTGTAAGTTAAATCAGGCCAATATTTTTAATTGAACCTTGGTTTTTGCAAGCTGTAACTTAAATCAAACCAGTATTTTTGAAATGAAAGTTGTTTTTTTCAAGCTGTAACTAAAATCAAGCCAGTATTTTTGAGATGACAGTTGTTTTTGCAAACTGCAACTTAAATCAAAGCAGTATTTTTAAAATGAATGTTGTTCCTTGTAAGCTGTAACTTACATCAAGTCAGTATTTTTGAAATGAAAGTTAGTTTTGCAAGCTGTAACTTGAATAAGCCACTATTTTTGAAATGAAGGTTAGTTTTGCAAGCTGTAACTTAAACCAACCCAGTATTTTTGAAATGAAAGTTGGGTTTTCCAAGCTGTAACATAAGTCAAGCCAGTATTTTTGAAATGAAAGTTGATTTTCCAAGCTATAAGTTAAATGAAGCCAGTATTTTTGAAATGAAAGTTGTTTTTTTCAAGCTGTAACTGAAATCAGGCCAGTATTTTTGAGATGACAGTAGTTTTTGCAAACTGCAACTTAAATCAAAGCAGCATTTTTAAAATGAATGTTGTTTCTTGTAAGCTGTCACTTAAATCAAAGTCAGTATTTTTAAAATGAAAGTTGGTTTTTGCAAGCTGTAACTCACATCAAGTCAGTATTTTTGAAATGAAAGTTAGTTTTGCAAGCTGTAACTTAAATAAGCCACTATTTTTGAAATGAAGGTTAGTTTTGCAAGCTGTAACATAAGTCAAGCCAGTATTTTTGAAATGAAAGTTGGTTTTTCCAAGCTGTAACTTAAATCAAGCCAGTATTTTTGAAATGAAAGTTGGTTTTTCCAAGCTGTAACTTAAATCAAGCCAGTATTTTTGAAATGAAAGTTGGTTTTTGCAAGCCGTAACCTAAATACATGCAACATTTTTAAAATGAAAATTGTTTTTGTAAGCTGTCACTTAAATCAAGTCAGTATTTTTGAAAAATGAAAGTTGGTTTTTGCAAGCTGTAACTAAATCAAGTCAGTATTTTGAAATGAAAGTTGGTTTTGCAAGCTGTAACTTAAATCAAGCCACTATTTTTGAAATGAAAGTTGGTTTTCAAGCTGTAACTAAATCAAGCCAGTATTTTTGAAATGAATAGTTTGAATTATTAATCAAGCATTTTATAAGATTAAATCAAGCAGTATTTTTGAAATGAAAGTTGGTTTTTCAAGCTGTAACTGAAATCAGGCTAGTATTTTTGAGATGACAGTTGTTTTGCAAACTGTAACTTAAATCAAAGCAGCATTTTTAAAATGAATGTTGTTTTTGAAGCTGTAATTTAAATCAAGTCAGTATTTTTGAAATGAAAGTTGGTTTTTGCAAGTTGTAACTCAAATCAAGACAGTATTTTTGAATTGAAAGTTGGATTTTGTAAGCTATAATTTAAATCAAGTCAGCATTTTTGAAATGAAGGTTAGTTTTGCAAGCTGTAACATAAGTCAAGCCAGTATTTTTGAAATGAAAGTTGATTTTTCCAAGCTATAAGTTAAATGAAGCCAGTATTTTTGAAATGAAAGTTGTTTTTTTCAAGCTGTAACTGAAATCAGGCTAGTATTTTTGAGATGACAGTTGTTTTTGCAAACTGCAACTTAAATCAAAGCAGCATTTTTAAAATGAATGTTGTTTCTTGTAAACTGTCATTTAAATCAAGTCAGTAATTTTGAAATGAAAGTTGATTTTTGCAAGCTGTAACTTACATCAAGTCAGTATTTTTGAAATGAAAGTTAGTTTTGCAAGCTGTAACTTAAATCAAGCCACTATTTTTGAAATGAAGGTTAGTTTTTCAAGCTGTAACTTAAATCATGTCAGTATTTTTGAAATGAAAGTTGATTTTCCAAGCTGTAACTTAAATCAAGCCAGTATTTTTGAAATGAAAGTTGTTTTTCAAGCTGTAATTAAATAAGCCAGTATTTTTGAAATGAAAGTTGGATTTTTGCAAGCTGTAACTTAAATCAAGCCAGTATTTTTGAAATGAAAGTTGGTTTTTTCAAACTGTAACTTAAATCAATGCAACATTTTTAAAATGAAAATTGTTTTTTTTAAGCTGTCTCTTAAATCAAGTCAGTATTTTTGAAATGAAAGTTGGTTTTTGCAAGCTGTAACTTAAATCAAGCCAGTATTTTTGAAGTGAAGGTTAGTTTTGCAAGCTGTAACTTAAACCAACCCAGTATTTTTGAAATGAAAGTTGGTTTTTCCAAGCTGTAACATACGTCAAGCCAGTATTTTTGAAATCAAAGTTGGTTTTTCCAAGCTGTAAGTTAACTCATGCCAACGTTTTTTAAATAAAAGTTGGGTTTTCCAAGCTATAAGTTAAACCAAGCCAGTATTTTTGAAATGATAGTTTTTTTTTCAAACTGTAACTGAAATCAGGCCAGTATTTTTGAGATGACAGTTGGTTTTTGGAAACTGTAACTTAAATCATAGCAATGTTTTTAAAATGGAAGTTGTTTTTTGTAAACTGTCACTTAAATCAAGTCAGTATTTTTAAATGAAAAGCGGTTTTTGCATGCTATACCTTAAATCCATCCAGTATTTTTGAATTGAATGTTGGATGTACCTTAAATCAAAGCAGCATTTTTCTGAAATGAAAGTTGGGTTTTTCAAACTATAACTGAAATTAGGCCTGTTTTTGGAAATAACAATTGGTTTTTGCAAACTGTAACTTATATCAAAACAGTATCTTTAATTGAACGTTAGTTTTTGCAAGCTGTACCTTAAATCAAAGCAGTATTCTTGAAACGAAAGTTGATTTTTCCAAGCTGTAACTTAAATCAATCCATCATTTTTAAAAGAAAGTTAGGTTTTCCAAGCGGTAAATTAAATCAAGCCTGTATTTTTGAAATGAAAATTGGTTTTTTCTAGCTGTAACTGAAATTAGTCCTCTATTTTTGAAATAACAGTTGGTTTTTGCAAACTGTAACTTAAATCAAAGCACTATTTTTAAAATAGAATTTAGTTTTTGCAGGCTGTCACTTAAACTAAGCCAGTGTTTTTAAAATGAATGTTGGTTTTGCAAGTCAGTATTTTTGAAAAGAAAGTTAGTCTCGCAAGCTGTAACTTAAACCAACCCAGTATTTTGAAATGAAAGTTGGTTTTCAAGCTGTAACTTAAGATCAAGCCAGTATTTTGAAATGAAAGTTGGTTTTGCAAGCTGTCACTTAAATCAAACCATCATTTTGAAATGAAAGTTGGTTTCTGCATACTATACCTTAAATCAAGCCAGTAGTTTTGAATTGAAGGTTGGGTTTTGCAAGATGTAACTTAAATCAAAGCAGTATTTTTGAAATGAAAGTTGGTTTTTTCAAGCTGTAACTGAAATTAGGCCTGTTTTTTTGAAATAACAATTGGTTTTTGCAAACTGTAACTTAAATCAAAGCACTATTTTTAAAATGGAAGTTGGTTTTTGCAAGCTGTCACTTAAACTAAGCCAGTGTTTTTAAAATGAATGTTGGTTTTGCAAGCTGTAACTTAAATCAAGTCAGTATTTTTGAAAAGAAAGTTAGTCTCGCAAGCTGTAACTTAAATCAAGCCAGTATTTTTGAAATGAAGGTTAGTTTTGCAAGCTGTAACTTAAACCAACCCAGTATTTTCGAAATGAAAGTTGGTTTTTCCTAGCTGTAACATAAGTCAAGCCAGTATTTTTGAAATGAAAGTTGGTTTTTGTAAGCTGTCACTTAAATCAAACCATCATTTTTGAAATGAAAGTTGGTTTCTGCATCATATACCTTAAATGAAGCCAGTAGTTTTGAATTGAAAGTTTGCTTTTGCAAGATGTAACTTACATCAAAGCAGTATTTTTGAAATGAAAGTTGGTTTTCAAGCTGTAACTGAAATTAGGCCTGTTTTTTTGAAATAACAATTGGTTTTTGCAAACTGTAACTAAAATCAAAGCACTATTTTTAAAATGGAAGTTGGTTTTTGCAAGCTGTCACTTAAATTAAGCCAGCGTTTTTGAAATAAAAGTTGGTTTTTGCAAGCTGTAACTTAAATCAAGTCAGTATTTTTGAAATGAAAGTTAGTCTTGCAAGCTGTAACTTAAATCAAGCCAGTATTTTTGAAATGAAAGTTAGTCTCGCAAGCTGTAACTTAAGTCAAGCCAGAATTTTTGAAATTAAAGTTGGTTTTTCCAAGCTGTAACTTAGATCAAGCCATCATTTTTGAAATTAAAGTTGGCTTTTGCAAGCTGTCACTTAAACCAAGCCATCATTTTTGAAATGAAAGTTGGTTTCTGCATACTATACCTTAAATCAAGCCAGTAGTTTTGAATTGAAGGTTGGGTTTTGCAAGATGTAACTTAAATCAAAGCAGTATTTTTCAAATGAAAGTTGGTATTTTCAAGCTGTAACTGAAATTAGGCCTGTTTTTTTGAAATAACAATTGGTTTTTGCAAACTGTACCTAAAATCAAAGCACTATTTTTAAAATGGAAGTTGATTTTTGCAAGCTGTCACTTAAACTAAGCCAGTGTTTTTGAAATGAAGGTTGGTTTTTACAAACTGTAACTTAAATCAAGTCAGTATTTTTGAAATGAAAGTTAATCTTACAAGCTGTAACTTAAATCAAGCCAGTATTGTTGAAATGAAAGTTAATTTCGCAAGCTGTAACTTAAGTCAAGCCAGTATTTTTGAAATGAAGGTTAGTTTTGCAAGCTGTAACTTAAACCAACCCAGTATTTTGAAATGAAAGTTGGTTTTCTAGCTGTAACTAAATCAAGCCAGTATTTTGAAATAAAAGTTGGTTTTGAAACTGTAACTTAAATCAAAGCATCATTTTTGAAATGAAAGTTGGTTTCTGCATCATATACCTTAAATGAAGCCAGTAGTTTTGAATTGAAGGTTTGCTTTTGCAAGATGTAACTTACGTCAAAGCAGTGTTTTTGAAATGAAGGTTGGTTTTTACAAGCTGTAACTTAAATCAAGTCAGTATTTTTGAAATGAAAGTTAGTCTTGCAACCTGTAACTTAAGTCAAGCCAGTATTTTTGAAATGAAGGTTAGTTTTGCAAGCTGTAACTTAAACCAACCCAGTATTTTCGAAATGAAAGTTGGTTTTTACAAGCTGTAACGTAAGCCAAGCCAGTATTTTTGAAATGAAAGTTGGTTTTTCCAAGCTGTAACTTAGATCAAGCCATAATTTTTGAAATGAAAGTTGGCTTTTCCAAGCTGTAACTTAAATTAAGCCAGTGTTTTTGAAATGAAAGTTGGTTTTTGCAAGCTGTTACTTAAATCAAGTCAGTATTTTTGAAATGAAGATTAGTTTTACAAGTTGTAACTTAAACCAGCTCAATATTTTCGAAATGAAAGTTTGTTTTCCAAGCTGTAACTTATATCAAGCCATAATTTTTGAAATGAAAGTTGGTTTTTGAATGCTGTAACTTAAATCAAGTCAGTATTTTTAAAATGAAAGTTAGTTTTGCAAGGTGGAACTTAAACCAACCCAGTATTTTTGAAATGAAAGTTTGTTTTTCCAAGCTGTAACATAAGTACTTTTTAAATACAAGTTGGGTTTTCCAAGCTATAAGTTAGA